>JADOBS010300054.1:0-10320 GCA_015708375.1 Cydonia oblonga | reverse complement strand
TATATATATATATATATATATATATATATATATATATATATATATATATTAGTTTATATTGTGATTTTATATGATTAATTTCATATAATATATTTCAAGAATACAATCTTTTTTATCTATTTCTAACAATCTTGAAACAAATCTTAATGGATCAACAAAATGTGTCTGCGAATATTGTCAATGGCTCCAAAAATCCTCACTCGGAGAAGCCAGAGAAATTTAAAGGAGTTGACTTTAAGAGATGGCAGCAAAAGATGCTTTTCTATCTCACAACAATGAATTTGACATATGTTATCAAGGAAGATGCTCTGCAATCTGATGAAGATTTGATGTCAAAGGAAACTTTGAGCACAATTGCAACTTGGAATCATTCTGAGTTTTGTTGCAGAAACTACATGTGCTGACAAAAACATGTTCATGGAGTATCATGCTGCAACTGCTGGAGAGATATTATATATGGGAAATGCTGCAACATCTATAATTGAAGGCAGATGCAAAGTTGTACTCAAACTCACTTCTGGAAAAAACCTAACTTTGCTTGGCGTGCTGTATGTTCCTGAAATAAGAAGAAACCTGGTTTCTAGCCTTATTTTGATTGCTAAAGGATTCAAACTTGTATTTGAATCCAACAAAGTTGTCCTAACTAAGGGATGGATGTTTGTTGGAAATGGCTACTTAGCTGATGGCCTTGTGAAACTCAATGTATTGGTTGTTGATGTTATTAATAATATAAATTAGGCTTCTACTCATATTGTTGAGTCCTCTAATATTTAGCATGCTAGATTATAACATGTGAATTTTCGTTTTGTGTATAGAATGGTTAACTTAGAATTACTACCTAAATTTGAAATGTACGAAATCCAAAGTTGCTACGCAAACTTTTAAGTCAATTTTGGGAAGATCAAATGAATTGCTTGGTCTAATTCATAGGGATCTTTGTGACTTTAAAAACACTCCAACTCGCAGAGGAAAGAATTATTTTATTCATAGACAATTTAAGTAAGTATTGTTATGTTTATTTGATTCATAGCAAAGATGAAGATTTGGATATGTTTAAGACATAAAGAGAAGTCGAGAATCAACTCGAAAGAAAAATCAAAGCACGTAGATTCGATAAAGGAGGGGAGTATAAGTCTTTAACCTTCTCAAATTTTCGTGCACAACATGAAATTATACATCAGACAACAGCTCCATATACACCATAACAAATGCTGTAGCTGAAAGAAAAATTGTTATTTCCATGTTTAATAGCTTCGAACTTCCACACAATTTGTGGGGTGAAGCATTACTTACTGCAAACATCATATTAAATAAAATTCCTCATAAGAAGACCAACAAGTCACCTTATGAAGAATGGAAATGACATTTACCTACATACAAAACCCTCAAAGAGTGGGGTTGCCTAGCGAAAGTCCAAGTACCGTTGCCAAAAAGAACAAAACTTGGACCTAAAATATCTATTGTGCATTCATAGAATATGTAAATAATAGTACAGCCTACAAATTTCTTGTAGTAAAGTTTGGAATCCCGGATGTACATGTTAATACGATATTAGAATCGACAAATGTAGAATTCTTTGAGGATATTTTTCCTTATAAAGAAAAAGAAAAGGCAAAGGAGTCTAGTTCAACAAATAAGAGAATGCATGATCAAAATCATGGTGAAACCTCTTCTTCAGGGATCCAAGATCATGAGAGGACAAAGAAAAAAAAATCTAAAAATTGGGGACCAGATTTCATTGCCTATTTGTCTGAAAAAGATCAACAAACTTATAAAGAAGCTATGGCTTCCACTAAGGTTCCTTTTTGGAAGGAAGCAATCAAACGCAAAATGGAATCCATTATGCATGGCCATAAATGGATATTCAAAAAAGAAGCTTAAAGAGGATGGAATAATAGATAAATACAAGGCACGATTAGTTGCCAAGGGTTATCACCAAAAAGAAGGGTTGGATTATTTCGACACCTATTCTCCAGTTTCGAGGATTGTGTCTATTAGGACGTTAATTGCTATTCTAGCCGTTTACAATTTAGAAATTCACCAAATGGATGTAAAAACCACATTTTAAATGGACAATTAGATGAAGAAATATATATGGAGCAACCTAAAGGTTTCGTGGTTAAAAGACAAGAAAATAAGGTGTGTAAATTAGTTATGTCATTATATGGACTCAAACTAGTACCTAAACAATGGCATGAGAAGTTTGATCATAATATGTTAACACATGGGTTCAAAATTAACGAATGCAATAAATGTGCACACATTAAAAATAATGATAACTCTTGTGTTATTGTATGTTTGTATGTTGATGATATACTGATAATGGGCAGTAATAAATATGTCAAAAACAAAACAAAGAAAATTTCGCATTCAAGTTTTGATGTGAAAAACTTAGGTCTTTCCGATGTCATTCTTGGAATTCAATTAAAGAGAAACATTGAAGGCTATATTTTAACTCAGTCCCATTATGTTGAAAAGATATCAAGGAGGTTTGGTCATTTTGACACTAAACCTGCTCTTACTCCTTTTGAAGCCAGTTGCAAATTAAAAAAGAATGATGGTGAAGCCATATGTCAACTGGAATGTTCCCACATAGTTGGAAGTTTAATGTATTTGATGAATTCTACTAGGCCAGATATTGGTTACTTAGTAAATAGGCTAAGTAGATACACAAGCAATCATGGTCAAGCGCATTGGAATACATTAGTGCGACTATTAAGATATTTGAAATACACAATTGACTATGGATTGCATTATACTAAATATCCACCTATGATCGAAGGATTTAGTGATTCCAATTAGATTTTTGATATTTCAAAAATTAAATCTACTAGTGGATATGTATTTACCTTAGGGGGTGCAGCAATATCATGGAAATCCTCTAAATAATCGTGTATAGCACGGTCTACCATGGAGTTTGAATTTATTGCTTTGGAGTTAGCTATTGAAGAAGTTGAATGGCTTAAAATCTTCCTAGAGGATATTCTGATGTGGCTTAAGCCTGTTACCACAATCTGTATACATTGTGACAGCACGGTAGCGGAAGCAAGAGCCAAAAGTCATGTATACAATGGAAAGTCTAGATCTATCAGGCATAGGCATAATACTTTTAAGAAATGCTCTCTAATAGAATTATATCCATTGATTATGTAAATTCAAAGGAAAATATAGTTGATCCTTTGACAAAAGGCCTACCAAAAGAGCAAATATTAGTTACATCAAGGGGAATAGGTCTTAAGCCAATTCAATAAATCGAACCAGGCGGAAACCTAACTTAGTTGATTGAAGATCTCATCATCTAAGTTCAATAGGCAAACTAGTTGGGTTTGATCCAATAGCTGAAGACACACCATGCCCATTCTTATCAAGAAGATGTGTGTAGTCTGTTGATGTTAGAGGTTATGTTTTAAAACATTTAATGACGATAATATCTTACTATCAAGAGGAATGTGGCAAACCAATCTTAATTAATGTCACCTATGTAGGAGTAAATGGGGCCACATTTATGAGAATTTAGATGGCTAAATTCTCTAAAGCTCCTATGAAAACTGGGATACGTTCGGGACCAAAATGAACACAAACGTATGAATTGACGTGTTTGAATGAAATTTCAACTCAGATGTGGGGTATTGCTGGAATGTTTGAGTAGAAATTCTTGCTTATTTTATATATCCCACATTGATGAAGTAAAGGCTTCTCGTACACTTAATCATTAAAACCTAGTTTAATTCAGTCATATCCCTTCCAAAAAGATAAGTCTGATGAGAAACAGTTTGTAACTGCTCACACATGTTGGCATTAGGTTCAACGTGTTTTATATAAACATACCATCGCATGACAAAAAAAAAAAAAAATCATCATTCCCAGACTTCCATACTTGTCTTCCTATTGAGAACCACATTGATTTTCGCCAGAAATCAAAGTCCCAGTGCTGGGATTTTGATTTAGACAGTTGAATCTTGGTGAAGCGGACACCTAACGAACTAAAAGCACTGAGTAGAGACAAAAATCTGTTTGAAGGACATTGCAATCTGCAAGCATATGTCTACTGAACAAGTTAGTGAATTCATATTGAGTTTATCATTATTCTTTGTTATCTGTCATTTGAATTCAGTTTGTGGATCTCATCTCTGTTAGAAAGGTGATACAAATATAGTTGTAAACATGAAAATTCCTTATCGAATGAAACAAGAACACGTGTACAAAGTAGATTTGTATTGATGAATTTTGTAGGTTACAATCTCTGTTTGCAATATTCCCTTGATTCAGTCTTCAAATTTGATGTATATGCATAGGTTGTTGAATCAAGGGTCACGATGACTTGATCTCGGACGAACAATTGAACGATTGCTTTAAGTTTTGGGCTTGAAACGATGCTTCAATGGTCTTCACCTCAAAGTTGCGGCAAAGATGGTGTAGACGCGGCATTTCGTTGCTTCAAGGGTCTTGGCGACTTGATCTTGAAAAAAATGTTGCTACAAGTTTATAAGCTTGCAACAAAGTCTTGAAGGAATTGGCAGGAGCGCTTGTTGATTCTTCAAGGAAGTGCTTCAATTTTGGTCGAGAGAAAGCTTCGACTTTGGTTGAATGTTCTTTGAAGAGAGCTTTGGCAGCGTATTAGTCTTTAAAGGTTTGGCAAAGGTTCTTCTGTGTAGAGATTTTTCGACCCTTATGCTTGTGGGAAGACCTTGTATTTATAGGCTTCTCAAGGCTTGCATTTGGGTGGATTTATGTCCTAATTCGTCCATGGGAGAATTTAGGGTGTTTTTGTCTCTTAATTTCAGCCACTTTACTCCCTTGGCTGAAATTACGAGGCCTTGTTGCCTATTTTGTGGGCAATCTTCAGTTCTTGCTTGTTTTATGAAAATGCCTTAACTTTCTTTCCAATTTTGAGAGTATTTTGAGCCCTTGCCAAATTTAAGAGGGATTCTCCCGTGTTTGCCGAGTCTTTGGGGAAGTTTTCTACTTCCTTTGCTTGATTTATGCCACATGTCATTGATGATTTGTCCATTTGTGATGGGTCATATGCCACATGGAGCTTTGTGATGCATCATTTGTATGTAACGATATTTACATGTCTACAAATGTCCCCACTTCAAGGCACGTTGTAGGCATGTAACGAATTTTCTAACCCAAGGGTCATCGAGACTTGATCTTGAATTAATTTGCTTCTTCAAGGGCCGTTGAGTCATATTTCTTGAACGAAACATTTCTTCAAGGGCCATTGAGGCTTGGTCTTGAATGAAATGAAACTTTTCTTCAAGGGCCGTAGAGGCTTGATCTTGAAAGAAATGAATTTTTTTTTCAAGGGCCGTAGAGGCTTGATCTTGAAAGAAATTTTGAAAATGGATAAATCGGCACATACTTATTGTGCGTATTTGATTTGCCATAATCTTTGACAAAATACAATTGGCACATTTTGAATTTTTCCTTGTGGTTGTAGGAAAAATGTTTTCCTTCCTTCAATAGGAATCCCTTCAATTTTGGTAACGAGGGTGACTTCCTTCAAAATGTTTGAAAGCTTTAGTGATTTCCTTCAAGGTTTTGGAAAGATTTAATGTTTGTCCTTAGGTAAGTAGGATGTACATTTTTTTTTCTTTCCTTCTTTCTTCCCCACGATAAGGAGGAATTTTTTTTGTTTCCTCTTTTCTTTTTCCCACGGCAAGGAAGGAGATGTTTTGTTCCTTGTTTTGATTTCCATGGCAAGGAAGACAATTTTCTTTCCTTTTGTTTTATTTCCCACGGCAAGAAAGGAGTTTTTTCTTTCCCCTTTTGATTTCCTACAACAAGGAGGGGTTTTTTTTTTCTTTTGGTTCCCCCACGGCAAGGAGGTATTTTTTTCTTTGTCTTTTTTGTTTTGGGAAACATGTCACCTGAATTGCACGCCCAATTTGAGGTTGATTTATTTTCTGGAAAATTCTGTAAAAATATGGGAAACATAGCCTTATCCCTTATCTTTTCAGGCATATATCGGATGCCACTAGGAAAAATCAAGAAAGTCTTCATCTTTTCATTTTCCTACAGCTGCGCAATCCTGACGGAAAAAACAACTTTGTGGGAATAACTTTGAAAACTGGAACGTTTGGCTTTAGGGAAAATTATGAAATTTGGATACAATGATCGTCAGCCACTTAGCTTCCTTTTCCAATTGGTCTTGCATCAAAACTCATTCGGAAAGTTGAATTATCACAAAAAACGTCCTGCTTGTGCAGATTGGGTGAAACTTGCCATTTTTTTTTTTTTTTGAAATTTGCTTCCTTCTTTTGGTTGGAACGAACTTCCTTGTTTTGATTTTTCTTTTGCTATTTGGCTATGGATTTTTCTTCTAGCATTAGGAAGCAATTGACTCCTATTTATAAGACCATTGGGTGTGTATTTTTTCACACACACAATTCCTTGATGTGGGCTTGCTTGGAACTTTTGCTGTGGGTTTTGCTTGTTGCTGTTGCTTGGAGCTTGTTGCAGTGCGTCATTGTTTACCACGTGGTGTTGTGCAAAAGACTGCAGCGTGTTTACACTGTATAGTGCCTTTTGGTCACAATATTCCCTTGGTAGTGAAGTTGTCGTGCGCATTTGTTGCTGCTACTGTCGTGTGCATTGTTGTTATTTGGTGCGAGTTGTAGCTGCTTAACGGTTGTTGCAGTACGTCACTTTAACCGTGTGGGGTTGTGCAAAAGATTGCAGCGATTTTATTTTATGTAGTGCCTTTTGATCACAGCTTTCCTCAGTGGTGATGTTGTCGTGCAGTGCAAGAAACTGCTTGCGTAATCATTGCGGGGTTGCGTAGTGTGATTACATGGCATTTTGGTTTTCTTTGCTACTGTAGCGTACTTTGAAGGACCATCCTATAGCCGCCCTCTTCGTCGTGCAGTGCAAGAAACTGCGTGCGTAATCACTGCGGGGTTGTGTAGTGAGATTACATGGCGTTTTGGTTTTCTTTGATACTGTAGCGTGTGTTGAAAGACAATCATGTAGCTGCCCTCTTTGCCATGCTTGATCAAGCTTCGTGGCTGATTTCTTCTTCTTGTTGCGACGTTGTCATCGTCATTCTTCAACGTTCATGAGGTTTGTCTCGCATGTCTTTTGCTTTAGTGAAACGATTTTTTTTCTTTCTTTGCCGCCACACTTTTGTGCTTATGTTGCTTTGTTTATTTTGTTGCAGCCATGGTATTTTCAAGTGCTTTAAGAGCAATACCATCACTATTCTTGTGAAGGAAGGCAATTCGCAAGATAGGGGAACGACGTTGAAGCTTTGTGCGCTGTTGACTGGCCCTATGGAGCTTGTTCTTCCACAAAAGACAACTTGATGCATATCAAGTCATGGTCTTTTGAAGTGTATTGGGAAGTGACAGATTTTTGTCGGTAATCTACGAAGAAGAAGGTGTGTACATCAAGGATTCTTATTTTGAATCCTTCGCACCATGTTCGCGACAATTCATTGGCTTCGTTTGAGCTTCTTGGCGATCACATCCGTAACAGAGCTATGACTTTGAGTGGCACCTTGTTGACTACTGGAGAAGCCGTCTTTTTTTTTTGCTCATTTTGTAATACAACTTTGTAGCCGAATCCTTCCTTTAAAGAAATAAAGTATTCACATTCTTGAATTTGCTCTTTATGCTTCAAAGTTTTTGTGTTTTTGTTGATGATGCGACTGTACTTGAAGTTTTGAAGTTTCAAGTTGCCTATGTACACTCAGTTAAGGAGGGATCAAGTCATGACGTAGTTCAAGGGAGTGATGGGTTTTGGCGATTTTGATGGTGATTTTTTTTTTTTTTTGTTTTTTTTTTGTCGTACACAGTTTATGCTCTTGCGGGCCAAGAGCGTTGAGTGTCGCCTTTTAAGCTCATGCGAACAAGGAGCATTAGGTGTCGCATTTTAAGCTCATGCGAACAAGGAGCATTGTGCCGTGTGTAGTTTAGGCTCGTGCAAACGAGGAGCTTTGTGTCCTTAATACTTCAAGAATCTGCCGTTGATGGGGCCGATCTTTAAGCCGTCTTCTTCCATGATTAGGTAGACTTCTTGTATTACGTTAGGTCCATCCCACTTTGATGTGAACATGCTTTTTGTTTTGTGAGTTATGATGATAGGCCTTCGTAATGCCAAGACAAGATCTCCAATTTGGAAAGATCTTGGGCGAACCTTCTTGTTGAATGCCTTGAATAGCCGTGCTTGGTAGCATTCCAAGTGTTGTTGAGCTTCGAGCCTCCTTTTGTCGAGTGCTTCCAACTCTTGAAGTCATAGCTTTGCGTTTTCCTCTTCAGTCAAGCCATCTTGTATAGCCATCCTTAGTGAGGGGATTTAACTTTCAAATGGCAGCTTAACTTCCATGCCATATACAAGAGAATAAGGCGTAACTTGGGTAGGAGTCCTCTGTGTAGTCCTATATGCCCAAAGTGCTTTGCTTAAGTAAATCTATTATATATTGTATAATAAGTGTCTGCTGAGATAGATATATATATATATATATATATATATATATATATTATAAAGTATTGAAATATAATGAAAACATGGGAAACAAGCATATAATATGTGTTCATAAGTATTCAATAAGTCTCTTACAATTGTTGTTCAAAGAAAAGAAAAAAAACAAACAAACAAACTTTTACAATTTATTAAAAAAATAACATGCAAAATCAAAATTATCTATTTTCTGTCTAAATGAACCGTGACTTAGGCAGGTCTGGGCGGATTAGGCGGGCGTCTAAGCAAGTCTAGAGGCCCCTTGTTAATTTTCAACACCTAGAAATTAACCAGGGTAGTGACCAACCGACGAGCGCCTAGATGGGACCTAAGCGGGGATTTTTATCACAATGATAGTTAGTTAGAGAAATTACAGTAAATTACTATTATTGGTGGGGTTCATTTTTACCAACTTGTGTTGCTCTTGTGGGCATAAAATTTACCAGGAAGTACCATTATGTTTTCTAAAGTTTGTAGGGGATTGGCTGTAGCATAGCTACAGTCACAATTTCGCCCTTCGATTTCACTTTTTTTACAAGAAGCCATTAAATTGAGGCTGAAATTGGGGGTGGGTTATTTTGGGCCGCCCATTATGTGTTCCCTGGGCTTAAATTTTTAGTTAGCAAAGGCCCAACCTGTTAGGCTGCCTTCGATCTCGTCAAGGAGATCGTGTAGAGAGGCAAAGTGTGACGTCGAGTTTAGGGTTTGCACAGTGAGAGGCAACAGGGTTGATGGGAAGGGTAGGAGCTAGAGAGGGGGTGGGTTCTGTCCGCTGATGTTGGTTGCAAAGAGAGAGATGGGGAAAAGTATAGGGGTGGGGTTGAGGGAACGGGTACAGAGAGAAAGATTGAGGGAGTAAGAGCACTTCTAATGTAGGAAGATCCTCCATGGCAATTGGCAATTGAATCCTCTCAATTTAATAGTAATTATCTTTAATGTACAGTAATTGTCTTTTACATCTTCACCCTTAAATTGAATAGTCATGGCAATAAGCAATAATTTTATTTTGAATTATAGGATTTTTAACTGGTCTCGTTACGCCATGTGTCATAATCCGAAAGTAATAGATTTCGATAAGATTTTTATCCAATTCTATCACGCCACATGTCGTTACTTTTTTAGAATCGTTGAAAATATTGAAATGTGCTGTAAGGTGGGAGAAACTGGTAAGGTATTTATAAAAAATTAAAAATTAAAAATTATATTTTTTTTAGTTTTTTTTTAATTTTTAATTAGTTTTAAAAAAATTAATAACTTAATTAATCTGGACCGTTGGATTACAAAAAATTTGAAATCCAACAATCCAGAATGAGACATCTGTGGCCCATCCAAACATTTCTGATATTTTTCTTTTTCTAAAAAAAATTTAAAGCCAAAAAAATTGGACTGTTGATCTGGAAATCAAATAGTCTAGATTCAAAGTGATTAAGTGGGGCTAACATGCGGGACGCATCGTCTGAAAATATGCCCGAGCTGCGCGTACACGCCTAATGCAAAAAATTTTATAACGTAGCTAATGTCAGTCTTGCATCACTCCCCCTCAAGCACTCGGGCTTTGGACTCCCAGTTGCCCTCTCGCACGAGCTCCCCTTTAGCCCAATTGGCCGAATGGGTTGGAGCTAATTTGGAAGGGGATTGGGTTGTAAGTGTTCCGTGTCCACTGGGCTAAAGAGCACGCTCGAAGTGCTCTAAGGGAAGTAGGAGCTAGAGGTATGGGTTGATTTGTCAGGGGGTTACTGCATCCCTCCATTCAAAAGCTAACAAATAATTTTCTTTCATTCTCTACTGTTAGGGAAAGGGTGGATGAGGACATCATAACAATGCTTGCACTCAACTGGGCTCTCTGCTTTTTTCTTT
>JADOBS010300053.1:0-10319 GCA_015708375.1 Cydonia oblonga | reverse complement strand
TGTGTTAAAAAATTAATAACTTAAAAAATATAATTTTTCACCACTTTTATAAAAACAAGTGGTGTACCATTTGTGTTCTGGTAACAAAGAAAAAAAATTTCACCATTAAGAAAGAAAAAGAAAACAAAACGGAGAGACAAACACTTCTCCCCTGCTATAAATACCATAACCCACCACCTCCATTTTTATCAGCCCAAATTTCTTCACCTTCTTTTCATCTACTCAAATACCTTCCTAATTTCCAAGACACCAATTAAAAAAATATATCATCCAATTTAAAAATAAATATGAGAACCGTAATTGCCTTCTCTACTGCAATTCCGGCAACAAAATCTCCACTGGAATCATCGCTGCCGCCAACTCCAAAACCAACAGCCATGGGGCAGCTGCAGCAGCAGCGCTCGCCGTGGCACTCTTCGGTGCCCTACCTATTCGGAGGCCTGGCGGGGATGTTGGGTCTGATTGCTTTTGCTCTTTTGATCCTTGCCTGCACTTTCAGGAAGCTTTCGAGCCGGTTGGAGGATAGAGAGGGAGGCGAGGGAGACTTAGAGAGCGGCGGCGGCGACGAGAAAGGCGACGGGTCGAATAAATCAGTGAAGGTGTTCGAGGAGAATATTTTGGTTATTATGGCAGGGAATGAGAACCCAACTTTCTTGGCCACGCCGGTTTCCGTGTGCTCGAAAGCTGCTTCTTTCGGCGGCGCTGACGATCATGCCGACGAACAGGGGATGAGCAAAGAAGTAAATAAGGAGGAGAGCTCCGAGAAAGCGAAAGAAGAAATGGGGTCCCATGATCCCGAAGAACCCGTAAATATTCGAAACCAAGACGATGAATCGGAGACTCAGCCGAGGCGATTACAAGAAGAACAAGTACAACATGAAAACCAGCGAGCTTGACTCAGATCATCTCCAAATGAGATATCAAATTTTAAACATCAAAATGATAGTTGATAACTTATGTGATAATTTGACATTTTGTACAATATTTTACTTCATCCGATATGTTAAGTAATAAGGACATTTAATAAATTTTTTATCTTTTTATGGACTCTAATGATTAAGTCAACCAATTAAATATTTCAAAACATAACAACATTTATTATATATTATATTAATCTATTAAAAAATTATTTAATGAATTTGACAGCAAAAGACTTTGTTTTCAAATGACTCAGCGCCATGTCAGAAATTGAAGGTTCAGTTGAAGAGAGTTTGCTGTCATTTTTTACTGTTATATGCTTACGTAGTAATTTTAACATGTCATTTGGAAATACTCTCAGCTTGCTGTATTTCAGTTTTGGCATATATTTCTTGAGAGAGGAAAAAAATAAGAGTGCTCTGTTCATTAGTTGCAGCTGATGTTAGAGATTTTTGTTCTTATCTTTCCAGCTTAACTGTTAACTAGAGCCGTATTGCACTAATTAAGAAGGATAATTTATCTTTCTTTGCCTTCCTCCCCACGCATTTTTCTAAACATAGGAAAAGCATGGGTTTGAAGCACAAGAAATTCTAACGATGCTGATTTCCATCTTGAAGGCGGTCTTGCGGTCAAATATCATAAACGACAAGACACAATAAAGCATTTTCTCATCAGGTAGGGTCGGTTGTGAGGATGCAACACGAGGACTTCTTAGGAAGTAACCCATTCTAGTACTACTCTCGTCCAAACTCGCTTAACTTTGGAGTTATGATGGGATCTGATGCTTGTGAGTTGGTATGATCGCATCCTAAGAATTCGACGTAAGATTGGAGTGCTGGATGTCGACTACCTGACGTCGCCCTCTCGGTGCTCTTTTATCCGAGCTTGGAACAGGCAATGTAAGATAAACTTACACAGGCAGAGTTAGGAACAAAAAACAAGACTACCTGACATACTCCCCTAAATATCATAAACGACAATAACGCAAAATTAGGAAAAAAAACAAGACTAGCTACCAATTAGAATCGTATTATTATATAAATCTTCTCTTTGAATACCACTAACTCAAACATTATGGGAATGAAATTGGTATACAACGTTGTGGTGTCACGGAATAATTTTCTAATTGGAGACAGTGTATTAAAGATAAATAATTTGGACTCCCAACTGAATGCCCGGAAATTTCGGATTGGGGGCACGAGAAAGCTGAGGTCAGACTTGGCCATTTCCTTGGGATGCATGTGAGACATACACGTGTATGATTTTGATTGGGTTTGGTCCACTGGAAAGCAACATGTAGGCACGAATCTTTGAGTTGTCCGCTGCGCGACGCGACGCGAAGCCGCGTCCCCGCATTGAATGCGCGCGGTATTACCATGATATCGTGATTACAGTCTGCACTTTACAGGGTACAGAAGCCAGGTGTATATTTGTAACTGTAAGCGTGCGGGTACGATAATAATAGGAATGCGGTCCATAAAGACGTACGGGGCCGGACCAACAAAGAAAAACTACTAGCCCAATTAGCTGCTAGAAACCACATTAGGCCTGACCCGAATTTATACTTCGTCCGACTTGGATTTTTTGTTGTTGTTTTATTCACATCTTGTATACTGTTGAATGCACTCTATATATTTAATATACCTTATATTTTCTATTCAAATTAAAATTTATTTTAATATACCCTATGTATTTTCCCATAATATTCTGAAACCCCATAAAGTTGAAACCAAATGTTGGTACACCAATCGATTATTATCATTGGTGGAGTTAGGATTTTGAGTGAGAGGGGGGCCTTTCACTATGTGTGTGTAAAAAAATAGAGCTCATACCATGTTAACATATGCAATTTGAGTAATCTTCACAAAACTGAAAGACCTCTCTTAAATTTAAGGGTAATGCTAGGGAGAACAAATTTTTAAACTAAGTTTGTAAACTAAATGATGTGTTGCCGATAAAAAAAATGCACGTTAATCGACACTTAACCATGTCATAGTGTAAATAAAAAGAGTCTCCCTAGCATTACCCTAAATTTAATAGTGAGAAGGAAAAAAATGTACAAACCCATACAACCAAGTAAGAGGTAGGCGAAGAAGAAGTAAAAAAAAAAGAAGGATAACAAAAGAGGTCTGCAAATAAATAAAATGTGTTGCTTTAGAAAATTAAAAGGTGTGTATTATTGTTAGCTGAGAGAATGGAAGCAGTAGTGGATTGCTTTTTCTACTCAAAATTGCACGTATTTTTTAAAAACTCCCCGACCAAACACACCGTTTCATTAAACATTCAAACAGATTTTGAATCAAAACAAGCTAAAGACGTCGTCTACCTCATCTTCTTCCATGAGGTTCACATCTTTGCAAATAAAAGTTTGGGGCTGCTGGTTGATTTCATACACCTTTCAGAAGTCAAGACGGCCTTGGGACTACCTGGTCCCTTGGTGGCTCCACCCCTAATTATTATCAATGAATAAAGCTCAATTCAAAAGCTTACTCATGTGATATTGGGGTTCGGCTACAATAATACGTACTACTCACTGGTAAGCGTTTTATGCAATATTTAATCGTATGAAAAATTCATTAGATCCCTAGAGGCAAGAGGACGCATATTAAACTAATAGATTATCATTCCAAATTTTCCAATGAAGAGTTGCTTAATGCGTAATATTAAACTAATGTATAATTGCTGCACGCGATATTAAACTAAATTTCAAAATTTTGTTATTTTTGTTTTTTCTTTTCTAAGAGGAATCGCACTTCATTGATGAAAAGATTAAAACATACAAATCCGGGGCACGTTGAAGAGAGGCTCAAAAAAAGCCTTTCCCAGGAAAAATCACATGGAAAGATAAAAAAACGTGTTCCATCTTACCGTACAAGTATGATCAGATCGTGTACATTTTTTTTGGTAAAAATCAGATCATGTACATTAATTTCATTTGAAAATACTTTTAAAATGATTGAAAATGTTTCTGGTGAAATGTTTTTCAAACCAATCTTTAATAAAAAAGCAAATGAATCATGCAATAAGCACTGAAGCACGTCAAATACTTTTAGAACCAAAAAAAAAAAATCCTTTAAAAACATTATCGTTATTTTATAAACACTTTCAAACGAGTCATATTTTGTTCTAATTGTTCACTTCACGGTATATAAATTAGCCCAATCACACAAATTTGTGTTACCACAAAGAAAAGAGAGCTTAATACAGCATTTGCTCTCAAAGACACAGATGAAGCGCCGGTGTTTCTTCCCTCTGCTGATATTGCTCTTCTTGTTCTTCTCCAATGGTACATTAACATCTAATCTCTTCTTAATATCGGTTTCTTTCTCTGTATTTTGCATTTCCTAAATTATTCCGTGATTAGGTGCACTTCCACGAGATGAACGAAACTGCTCGAATGATCCGATCCCCGTTAAAAAATGCTCGAAATATAAATGTGTCATAGCCTGCATCGACGACTATAATCAAAGCTTCATCAACAGTGGTTGCATGGATTACCATACATGTTGCTGCAAAGATTTAGAATAGGGTACTCGAGCTCCAGTGGCCGATTCTCCCTCTTCTAGTATCGCTTATGTCTGAAGAATAATAACAACATAAGACAATAATATTTGGCTTTGTAGCCTAATTTAATTGTTGTAACAAATCCAACTATTGTTTTGCAATAGACTAAGGGGACAAGATGATTTGAACTCCGGACGCAGTTGATTTAAGATAAAAACCTTATCCACCAAGATAATCCACCACAAGCTAACAAATGCAAGAATTAAATTCCGCCAATAAACGCTATCATCACTTCTTACCAGAAACTTCATCTGGGGTTTTGGTAGTCATCTGATCAACTGCATGAACTGTGTTCTGAAGCTCCTCCCATATGGCATTGCACACCATCCTCTGCCTATTTACAGCCGACTGTCCCTCAAATGATGAGGAGACGACATCAATGACCACATGCCGGCCATCCACGTTCATATCTTCTACACTAACGGACTCCGCATTTAGCTCCTCCTTGATCTTTTTCTTCATGGATTCTATTAGTGGGGAGTCAATGGAGCCAGCATTTCCGACGTTTGAAGCTCGAGGACTGAATCTCCTCACACCACCGTATTCCAATCTCATATTGCTCCTGTTTTCATTGCCAATTACTATATGGTGCAACAATCTGAATCTGATACTCTGGCTCTTAAAGACCAACGGTGTTTTCCTCGGTTGAGAAAATAAGGATGGCAGAGCTCGAGTAAGGGCGCAGGAAGCTGATAACACGTATGGACGCACCATGATTGACTTGGCCACCATTCTTTCCTGTCTACACCTCTACTTGAAACCCTAATAACTCTAAGCTACGTAAGGTCGCACTCTAATGAAAGAATTGAGCACCTGCACGAATATGATGGTACGAATTAAAATTGGAAATAATAAATGATACAGCAAACATCAAGTTTTGCTAACCCAGTTTCATTTGAACATTATCCCCTGCAAGTTCGAATAACAGTCAATATTAAGCCATATTGGGACTGCGCGCTTCTAACTGCGTTTGGCAGAAAAACATAAAAGTGCTTTTACCCATATTATCTTTTTGAAGAAACTCAACATATTTATAATACAAGCTCTTCTAGCATAAGCGCTTATGAGCAGGCTTCCTACAGAAGCATTCCCAAACAAGCGCCTAAGAATCTGTTTGGAACTACGTTTAGTTAACCAACTAAAGGCGCTTCTAGTAACATTTGGCAGAAGTGATTTCATGAGAAGCATTTCCAAACTGGCCTTAAACAGAAGGGTCCAAATTTTATCACTAGCTGTACCAAATGAAATAATCATTTCCCGGTTGTTGCAGAATCCTTCAACTAAATTCACATTAATCTTCAAAACCCACACTACCAAATACAGTGATTACCCCCCTAATTACCATATTTAATTAAATCTTGACTAACCCATCAAAAGCAATCCACTTTTGAAGCCGTAAAACAGAAGAAAACCCAGCACCGAGGTGGCGAAGCCACGTGAGGGCGAGGAGTGGCGGCCGCCACTCCCCTCGCCGGACACACAAGCCTGGAGCGCTGGTTCAGCCCCTCCGCTTTTGGACTCCTGAAACGCTGCGGTTGATTTTTGGAAGTAAGCTCTGAATCACCGCCAGAGTCTCATTGGGTTTCGGCTTAAAGGCCAAAAAGGAGGTGCACATGCAAGTTGTGTCCGTACCATTTATGGGGCTTGGGGAGAAAGCTGTGGAAAGGGTAATTTGAAGGAGAAAAAGGTGTAAAAGTATTGGTATTGGATTCCATTGAAGCTTCGTTGTCAAGAAAATTAGTTCAGAAAAAAGGAAAAAGTTGAAGAATTGTGAAGTGGGTTGTGGAAAAAATGGTGGCTTGATCAATTGGTGGGGTGAGATCAAAGATTTGACAAATAGGGTTCTGTTCAGCAGAATGATTGCAGTATATTGGTAGCAGAAAAAGAAAAAAAAAGGGAAGAACTGGAAAGTGGGTTGTTCTAATTAGCTCAGTTTATGGGTGTGGATTGTGGAAAAATGGTGTCTTGATCAATTGGTGGAGGGAGATCAAAGATTTGACGAACTGGGTTTTATTCAGCACAGCAAAGTGACGGCAAAAACTTCGATGGAGCTGCACAAAATTGAGTTAAATTGATTTGATGGGTTTGGAAAGAAATAGTAATACTTGTAGAGAGCCAGACGCATTATTAGTGGAGGGCTAGAATGATAATTTACATTCCTCATCCCACATCTCAAAAAGTAATGAGAGTACAAATTACTGTTGTTAATCATGTTCTTCAAGTACCACTCTCTTATGAAGGTAACAAATCGCATCACTCTTCAAATTAAGATATTCTAATCCATTTCGGTGCAGTATTGAAAATTTTAAAGAAATATTTTTTTCTCATCATCCTCAAGTTATGGTATTGTTCATTATATTTTTTTATCATTGTTAGGTGAGCTCAAATTTTAAGATTTATACAGTAAATAAACACAATTAAATTTTAAAATTTAAACTTATTAAATGATAATAAATAGAACGATGAGTATTACCAACACTTGATAATCGTGTACCAAAAGTGCACCCAAACTTTAATGATTGCCCAACAGGCTCATTGGCCTAACATTGAAAAAAAAAAGATAAGCCGATTGGGCAAGAGAAGTTGATTACTTCAGACAGGCTTTACCTTGGTCAATAGTTTAGTCTTTGGACTCGCATTCTAACAAATTTAAATATTTTACTAAAAGATATGACTATAAAAGCATCATAGTATATGTTCATAACTTGTGCCCCAAGAATCATTGGTTAATGTATTTTATAACCCCATAAACCCTTAAATCTAACCATCTTCAAATGAGATGTCAAATTCTAGGTGAAATTTCATGTAATTAAATCCTAGGCGAAATTCCATTATACAAATGGTGGAATATGTGTGTTAAAAAATTAATAACTTACAAAATACAATTTTTCATCATTTGTATAAAAACACGTGGTATACCATTTATATTCTGGTTGCAAGAGAAAAAATTTCACCATTAAGAAAGAAAAAGAAAACAGAACAGAGAGACAAACACTTTTCCCCTGCTATAAATACCGTAACCAAACACCTCCATTTTCATCAGTTGAAATTTCTTCACCTTCTTTTCATCTATTCAAATACCTTCCTAATTTCCAAAACGCCAATTAAAAAAATATATATTCCAATTTAAAAATAAATATGAGAACCGTAATTGCCTTCTCTACTGCAATTCCGGCAACAAAATTTCCACTGGAATCATCGCTGCCACCAACTCCAACACCAACAGCTATGGGGCAGCTGCAGCAGCAGCGCTCGCCGTGGCACTCTCCGGTGCCCTACCTATTCGGATGCCTGGCGGGGATGTTGGGTCTGGTTGCTTTTGCTCTGTTGATCCTTGCCTGCTCTTACAGGAAGCTTTCGAGCCGGTTGGAGGATAGAGAGGGAGGCGAGGGAGACTTAGAGAGCGGCGGCGGCGACGAGAAAGGCGACGGGTCGAATAAATCAGTGAAGGTGTTCGAGGAGAAAATTTTGGTTATTATGGCGGGGAATGAGAACCCAACTTTCTTGGCCACGCCGGTTTCCGTGTGCTCGAAAGCTGCTTCTTTCGGCGGCGCTGACGATCATGCCGACGAACAGGTGATGAGCAAAGAAGTAAATAAGGAGGAGAGCTCCGAGAAAGTGAAAGAAGAAATGGGGTCCCATGATCCCGAAGAACCCGAAAATATTCGAAACCAAGACGATGAATCGGAGACTCAGCCGAGGCGATTGCAAGAAGAACAAGTACAACATGAAAACCAGCGAGCTTAACTCAGACTATCTCAAAAGAAGATGTCAAATTTAAAACATCAAAATGATAGTTTATGTGGTAATTTGATATTTTGTACAATATTTTGCTCCACTTGATATGTTAAATAATAATGTTATTTAATAAAAAATTTATCTTTTTATGGACTCCAATAATTAAGACAACCAATCAAATATTTCAAAAACATAACAATATTTATTATATATTATATTAATCTATTAAAAAAATCATTTAATGAATTTGACATTTGCTGTCAAATTTGACAACAAAAGATTTTGCCTTCAAATAACTCAACGCCACGTAAGAAATTAAAGGTTCGGTTGGAAATAATTTGTTACATTCTTTTACTGTTATATGCCTACGTGGCAATTTTGATATCTCTTTTAAAAATGCTCTCACCTTACTCTATTTCAGTTTTGGCATATATTTCTTGAGAGAAAAAAAAAAACGGAGCTCTCTGTTATTTTTCTGGTGGGGTTTGGGGGATTTCTATGTTTTGATCCGGAAAATGCAAATTTTTTGTATGAGATTTATTATTTTTGATGAGATTTGACAGTAAAGCAGAATTAATTAGTTGCAGTTGATGTTAGAGATTTTTGTTTTTATCTTTCCAGCTTAATTGTTAATTAGAGCCGTATTGCACTAATTAAGAAGAATAATTTATCTTTCTTTGCCTTCCTCCCCACGCATTTTTCTAAACATAGGAAAAGCATGGGTTTGGAGCACAAGAAATTCTAACGATGCTGAGTTCCATCTTGAAGGAGGTCTCGCGGTCAGATATCATAAACGACAAAACATAATAAAACCTTTTCTTATCAGGTGGGGTCGGTTGTGGGGATACAACACGATAATTTTTTAGGAGATCACTCATTCTAGTACTACTCATCCAAACTCGCTTAACTTCGGAGTTATGACAGGATTTGGTGCATGTGAGTTGATATGATTGCATCCTAAGAATTCAACGTAAGATAAAAGTGTTGACTGTCGACTACCTGACGTCCTCTTCCTGCTCTTTTATCCGGGCATAGGACTGGCAATGTAAGATAAACTTACACAGGCAGAATTAGGAACAAAAAACAAGACTACCTTACGCCCTCCCCCCTAAATATCATAAAAGACAATAACGCAAAATTAGAAACAAAAAACAAAACTAGCTACCAATTAGAATCGTATTATTATATAAATCTTCCCTTTGAATACCTCTAACTCAAACATTATGGGAATGAAATTGGTATACAATGTTGTGGTGTCACGGGATAATTTTTTAATTGGAGACAGTGTATTAAAGATAAATATATAAGCATAACATTTTATAAATAATTAAAAGTACGAGATTAAGGTATAAGATTATTTTTAGAAATTTGGGACATCTCCCAACTAGGTGTGGGCACGGGCGGACTGGGCCCAAATTTGGAGGAACCGGACTCGACCCGTTTTAAAATGAAACGAGACGGGCCGGGCCAAGTATAGCAATTTTGATTTTTGGAACCAGACCTAACCCGGACCGTTTCAAATGGGCCGGTTCGAGTCGGATCCATGGGTCCAATTAATTTTTTTTTTTCCAGACATTCAGGAATTAGCACAAAAGCAACATCCTCTTTGTAAAACGTTGCCGAGCACAGCAACAACAATCACTCGAAGGGTTGGAATTGCAATAATATCCTAATTAAGTTTTCAAATACAAACAAATCACAAACCCACCTCACCTGACTTACAAAAAGAATCAAATGAATTAGCCAAAACAAGATTGGACTTTTCAAGCAATACTCAAAGGGTTGGAATTGCAATAATATCCTGGTTTTGGAAATGCAACAAATAGATTTATGTAGAATTACACAAGTTGGAAAGAGCTTCAGCAACCTAACAGGAAAACTAGTGAATAAAAACCCGTACAAAACTTATAGAGCATTGTTGTAATCCATCCGTCGTTCTTAATCGAAGAGTCGAATGCAGGTTCACTTATCTAGTAGACAACCTGAGGTAACACAGAGGAACCACCAGCAAATCCGTTCACATATGCCTAAGTTGTAGCTCATGTATCATTAAGAAATCAATCCTAGATTCAAACCGCACAGTGACAACAAACATTAAG
>JADOBS010300052.1:0-10319 GCA_015708375.1 Cydonia oblonga | reverse complement strand
TTTTTTTTTTTCTTTTTTTTTTTTTTTTAAAAAAAAAAAAAAGGATAACTAATGTCAAGCCACGGTTATCCACTCCTTTCAGGAACCGGGAAGACTCGCAGAAGCATTTCAGCCTACCCCCTACCCACAAGCAAAAATCCAAAAATAAATTGCAAAACAGGAATTAATAAGAAAGATATTGTGAAAAAATAAAAAATAAAATAACAGACAAGATGGAGAGCTTCTTTAAAGGCTTGGTCCCAATAAGAATACCTAAACCAGCAGTTTATGGGTCCAATATATGCCTGCTTCGCTAGCACGTATACAATACAAGATACTACCACCTAAAAATATGATAATACACATCATCCACAATAATTCGACCACGCTCTGATGTCCCGAAAATCGGGTTGTTACTTTCGGATTTTTAACGGAACATAAGAAGATGAAAATGTTAAATAACAATTACCAGTTTTACAGCAGACCAGACTCTATCTGAACAAAAGTTCTGTGAATATGTAGGGAGTTAATTAGGCTAATCGAGCGAAGATTGCATATTATTCGGATTATGTTTCAAGAAGCGGATGTAGCACATACAGTAGGGCAGAAACCATACATGCGTTTCAAATTACACATGTACGTCGGTCGACAGGATGATGAAATCCAGAAAACCAGCCCAGGAGAAAAAACTCAGATGCCCCGTGCATGGTGAGGATGCGACGCGATCACTCAGCAAGCTGCAAATTTGAACGTGGAAATTAGGCTGGCTCCATTGTTACAAAAAGATATCGTATGTCCTAACACTTAACCAAAAAATTAAAGATTTCCTAACAAATGATTAACTAACTAATTAATAACGCTCTACACATCCGAACATGTGACGTGAATCTACCAGCTTGGATGATTGACAGCACAGATATATGCTAAACACCAATCCCCATTAAATACTCATATCAAATGCCATCACCATGCGTCAACGTATTTAACAAAACACTATACATTGGGGCAACCAATATATGAATGAGGATAACAATTCAAAGACTTAAACCTCAAATCACTGTAAAGGAACAATAAATTTTACTTTACCAGAGAAAACGGCATAAGTAAGTCCTAGCATCTAGTTACGGGGGCTGAGGGTTAGACATTATTATTAGGTTGGCATTGCCATGTTATGATTGGATTGAAGGTTCTTTGTATAAAGTGTGTAACTTACTTACGTTGACTAATACAAGTAATTATCTCACAAACAATGACTGTGTGTATATCCGAGACAAAACTAAACCTGATTTAGAGGATTATCCGGAGATTTCTTCCACAGCTTCCATATCATGTCCTTGTATTGATTGTGAGTAAGACCTGGTTTCTCTTCCTTCAGCCTGGGGAGCTCAGCTTCTTCAAAAGCCTACAATTATTACACGAGCTCGTCACATTATAAACACAGAAGAAATCACTAATGTCAAAATTTAATAAGATCAAAGCAGCAAGCACCAAAAGGTAAAATTGATTATTACCAACGGCTGAATTATCAATGAATGTTTAAGAAGACATGGATGGAAAAGTAGTTCCGTGGTTGTTAACAAAAGAAATCAGTGCTCCTAAGAATATGACTTAGCTTCTACCAATAGCCCCTACAATTACTATTATTCAGGAAACGCCAACAATTAACGTTATACTTCGCCAGCAGTCGACAATACTGTACTATCGATGTGGGGCAGAGCAACGATAATTACAAGAATCATAAAAATTTAAGCAGCCACTCCACAAGAGGCATCAACTATGAGATACATCCGTGCATGAACAAATAAAATAAAACCTACAAAACTTCAGCTACTGTTTTGAGAGATGCAACAGCTAAGACAGTCTACAAAAACAACACATGAATTTCTCTCATAAGACCGCTACAAAAACCCAACAGAGCACTGCTACATCATAAATTGTGCAACATGAATTCCTCTTATAGGATGCTAGCTAGAAATTACTGAGATCAAGAGTATAAAGAAATGATGTAAAAGTTCAAGTTCATAGCCTTAAGCTACGTTTGTCGTCCATGAGAAAATGAAAAACGCTCAGAACTCAAGAGGCAACCCATCTGTCTAAAAGAGGTGCTCTACCAACACATTGCAAAGATTTCAGTGCCAACACAAGCAATCAAGCACACTAATGCACACCCAAACTTTCGAGTAGCTGATCACGACCATTTAAGCGAAATGAAATCACTGCGGGATATAACACACTAAGCTGTCTTCTAGAAGGCTTTCGTTTGCATTCGTTTGTGCCGTATATTTTCAATGCCGAGTCGATTTGTTACTCTAATAATAGCTAGAGCTTCAAGCTAGTACAGTACTAGTCCTAATTCCTAAAGCTCAGTTATTCGATACAGACGACAACAATTCTATGTAAAATTGTAAATGCATTAGATTCTAGATTTCAAAGCTATTAAGGCAAGCATTACTATCCAAAACGAATCGAAACCAATGCAATCCAATCCCCCTAACCAAACAAACCCTAAATTCTCCCAATAACACACAAAAGGTACCTTAAACGAAGCCTTGAGCCTCCTTTCCGGGTGCCGATCCACCGGCAAGCTCTCCGCCACCGACATCTTCGCAACCGCCTCCTCCACCGTCCTCGCCTCAATAATCGAATCATCCCGATTCTTATTCTCCACCACCACCATCCTCTCATACTCCTCCTCCTCTGCCGTACGGCTCTGCTTCTTCTTCACCTCATCCGATTTCTTCTCCAACGCCGCCTGCTCCTCCTCTTTCCGCCGTCTCAGCTCGGCCTCGGTCACCTTTGGAACCGGGATCGTGACTCGCCCGACCTTCTTATCGGGCTTCTTCCCCGCCTTCTCTAGTTCCTTCTCCTCTAGCTCCGCCAATCGGCGCGCCTCGGCTTTCCGCGCGGTGGCCTCCGCTCGTTTCTCGGCTTCTTCCTGGCGCTTCTTTGCCGCGCGGGACTTGCTTCCCTCGGCCTCGTTCCAGTACTGCTCCTCCTTCTCGCGAGCCTCGCGCTCCTTGCGCTCGGCTTCGGTGGAGCTCTTCCGAGCTTTGGCGGCCTCCGCCTTGCTATTCAAACCCATTTTTTTCGGCATCTTGTTCGGGCACACGCTTTAGGGTTTTGATCGCCTGCGACGACGGTGGTGATATTCTCCGACTCCGCTCAAAAGCGATGTGATGTGAACTGTGAAGAGTTACCGGGACTCTGGGAACGTGTTCCGTTCACAGACAGAAACAGAAGAAAAACAAAAGCGGTTACGGGTTTTGGGTAGTAGCTAGCAAACTAAGTGGGCCTTAACTGGGTTAAATCAAAAGGCCCAAAATAATAAATCCAGACGCTTGCTGGTCAAGAAACAAAAGGCCTGCCCAAATTACATCAGCCCGTTGACAAATGGTTCTTAACGTTTACGTTGGTGGCATGAGAAAAATGAGAAAGTTGAAATGAGTTTTTTTCTTTTTTTCTTTTGTTTTTTTTTTTTTGTCAAAAGAAAGTTGAAATGAGTAAGAAAGTTGCTAGCATTTTTCTATGTGGGTTCCTTTTATGTCGAAAATCGATAAATGTCATCTCACGTGTTATACTTTATACATCAATGTTGTTCCTACTATTACATTCTGTCAAAATCACTTAAGAGCATTTCGATCTCTTCATGTCTCGACACATGCGAATCGATTATTTCATAACCATGCTACAATTTTCCCCAACTCTCCAAGTGCCTAATTAAGCTGTAACATCTTTGGCATAATATTTAATTGCCATAATGGTGATCTTGTTGGAATCTTTTTCTTTATATAAATAATGATATGGAGAGATTGAAATGCCCTTGTATTGATTACTGCACTTTTTGGGATTTGTGATTTTGGATTTTTTTTTCGGGTTGAGTTTGGGTATTTAATTTTTTTTTCATCACTAATATCATGTGCAGGTCGCATAATCCCTTTTAATGAGGATTCTAACATGTTCGGATTTTGCCTTTAATTAACACATAGCTCAACGGATAAGAATCGAAAAACCGATGCCAAGCAATGACTAGAGGATCAAAAGAGAAAGTTGTCATAAGGGAAGGAAGTAGGACAACAAATTCATAAGATGAAGTATGACATTTATATTTTTTAAAGATTGAGTATGAAACTGTGACTGACCCAATAGTTAAGGTAGTTTTATATAATTTACCCTATTTTTTATGTGAGCTTTCTACGTACTAGTGTTGTCCGTGTTAGATTTGCTCTTGTAGGCATGTGTCGTTTGTTTGGTGCAGTCTATCCAAACTTTGTACGTGATTTTGTGTGTAAAGTCTCTACCATGGCGAGGTGTGAGGTACTTGTCACGCCCTACATATTCAATAATATGGTTGCTATGAAATTGGCCTAAGTTTGCAGCATTATTATTTATTTTTGAGTCGCTTTGGTTTGAAAGGCCCTCAAATTTAATAACATTTTAATAAAACCACTGTCATTTAATTTTTAAAAACCAAAACAAACAACTACACGCATTTTAAATGTTGGGAGAATTCAAAGGGTTAGGTTCATCATGCATGTGAATCAACAACCCAAGATTATTAATTTGCATATGTCATTGGGATCGTTAATATTTTAATCTTCCCATCATTAACTCCAAATCTCTAAATATTTCAAACCAATTAATATTCCTACCAATACCACCTAAAAAATTAAAAATAAAAAACCAAACTAATTATCCACCAAAAAAGTTCAAAGAGTCAAGTCAACTTCATCTTTCACGACCAACACAAAACCACACTGATCGGAAATTACGGATGAGAATTTTCTTTGTGAGAATTTTAGAGATTTTCACATTGTAATCTTTTATCGTGTATCGTCAATTTTTATTAAGTATTATTTGTATTTAATTTTAAATAAAAAATTTAAAATAATTTTTTACAACACGATGAACAATTAAGATATGATGATTACTAGAATTCTCATCATTTGAATCCGAATCAGATCCAAATCCGGAAATTACAACATGCATTGGGCCCGCAATCACGAGATTATACGCAGTCCGTCACGCAAAGTGGGTCAATCCAAATTAACCTACACAACCCGCCGGCTTATTGTTTGCGGGCTACATGTCGGTCACGTGCAGTGCACACTCTACACGCGGGACCTCACCTAAATTCTCAAAGGTCAAAACAATACGCAAACGGACTGTTCAGTGGCGGCCCGCCCCGATTCGACACTTTCGACACGTGTCCGCAGATGCTCTGTCTCTCGGGTGAGCGTATCGTTACAGATTTTGTGCAACGTAGTATACGGTTACGTATACGGACCCCGACTGGATACCTTGTCGTTCACACAATGTCAGACGGCTCAGACATGTCCGCCGCTCAAGGAGATTCCCTCAGCCATGGCGATGGTCATGCGGGGCCCCACTCCTCTTACAAAAACAGATCAACGGTCCAGGTCGTACCGCTTGATTAAAAAAGGGGAGTCGTTAATTTAGGTCCCCTTAATTATCAGTAAAGTAGGATTAAGATTAATAAACTGCGCGAAAATAATTGTTTAATACCGTAATTACCCAGAAGGAATTACTAATGACTGCAATTAAAGAGTCGTACACAGAAAACGATGTCGTATATCGGGAATAATAGTCATATTTGGGATGCGAGCGCACTGAAAGCAAACCGGGGACGTCCACACCGTTACTTTCTCTCCCGTGACAAGAAAGCAAAACACTTCACCAAACTCTAACCGCCGTTCGGTATCTTTCCCACGCGAAATTTCTGAATTCCACCCGGGGTCCCACCCCATGCCCTTGCACGTCAGCAGAAATCGCCACGTCACTCGAGCACAGTAATCCTCATAACGCATGAGGTGGGTCCCGCGGAAAAAGGGCCGTGTCGGGTGCTCTAGCTCTGCAGACCAAACGGCGTTACTTTTGCTTTTTGGGGCCTCCCTCATCATCATCTCCTCCATCATCAGCCCCACCGTGGACACGGGACAGTCACACTAGCAATTCTAGAGAGAGAAAGTTGAAGAGAGAGAGAGAGTGGAAGAGTGTGGTGTGAGTAAACCCGCAAGCACTTTTTTATCCATCACTTATCAGTCTTGCCTCTGCAGCAATCTTCCAACCACGCGACTGCTGCTGCTGCTTCTGCGCTTTTTATCCTCTGCGGAAGGCTTCACGGCAGCGAATGTGAGGCTGAGATCTGAGCTTGTACGGACGACGCTCGTTTTGGATCTTCTGGACGACAATGGGGAGTGTATCGTCGGAGGACGGCTCGGACCAGCAGAGCGAGCGGTGCGGGAGCTACAGCCTGAGCGCTGACGTGAGCGAGTCCGAGAGTTGCAGCAGCTTCTCGTGCAGGAGGTTCGACGCGGAAGGGGCTTCGAGCTCCATGACGTCGTCTCCGCGCCCGGTTGCCGGAAATTTCTGTTTTCAGCCGCCGGTGATGCTTCCGGTGATCGGAGGGAAGGATGTTGTGGCCTGGGATGAGAAGCCGGAGAAGCGAGATGCTGATTTATCTGGTATTTCATTTTGTTTTGTTTTATTTATTTGTTTCCTTTTTTTGTTTAAACTTTATTCTAGATTTAGGCTTGAGGGAGATTCTAGCTGACTGTTTGGATTCCGAGAAAATTTAGGGGAAAATACTCACAACGTGAAAACTGAGTGAAAATACGTACTAATTTCTCTGCAGCTGAGAAAATTTTGCTCAGATCTGATTCTGTTCTAATTAAGATAATTTGCTTTGTTTTTGTAAATTTTAATTATTTTGTAATTATTTATGATTGCAGAGGTTGAAATGATGAAGGAGAGGTTTGCGAAGCTTTTGCTTGGAGAAGACATGTCCGGAGGTGGGAAGGGAGTCTGCACTGCCCTTGCTATCTCAAACGCCATCACCAATCTCTCTGGTAAGTCACATCCCTCTTGGAATATGCATATTCTTATGTAATGTTGGCCGAGATTTTTTCGATTTTGTGTGGAGGTTCTGTTTTCGGAACTCAATTTTCTATGTTGGAATTGCAGCAACCGTGTTTGGCGAATTATGGAGGTTAGAGCCACTGAAAGCGCAGAGAAAGGCAATGTGGCGCCGGGAAATGGAGTGGCTCTTATGTGTGAGTGATTCAATTGTTGAGCTTGTGCCTTCAATACAACAGTTTCCAGGTGGGGGTACATATGAAGTCATGGAGATGCGGCCGCGCTCTGACTTGTATGTGAATCTACCCGCCATAAAGAAGCTTGATGCAATGCTGCTTAGTATGCTGGATGGGTTTTGTGAGACGGAGTTTTGCTATATTGACCGGGGGATAATTTTGGGCGATTCGAAAGAGGGTGAGGGGTTTATGGGTGGAAGGCCTTCGATTAGGCAGGAAGAGAAGTGGTGGTTGCCCTATCCTAAAGTTCCGCCAAATGGGTTGTCCTGTGAAACAAGGAAGAAGTTGCAGCAGTGTAGGGACTGCTGCAACCAGATATTGAAGGCGGCCATGGCGATTAATAGTAGTGTGCTTGTTGAGATGGAAATCCCGAAAGCATACGTGGAAACGTTGCCCAAGGTATGGGTTTCTACATCTCTTTTCATTATTTTACTCGTATGCTAACTATATTAGTGACTAGTAATGTTGTTTTATTAGCTTTTGCAGTATATTTATACGTATCTTGTCTTGTAGTTTTCAGTTCATGCTGCATATTCTGCATACAACTTTCACTTAGTTGATCTTAAATTTCTTTTGACACCATCTGTTTTTCAATTCTTGATAGAATGGCAAGGATTGTCTGGGCGATATCATTTATCGTTACATAACTGCAGACCAGTTTTCACCTGAACATCTTCTTGATTGCCTGGACTTGTCGTCAGAACATCAAACTCTAGAGATAGCCAATAGAATTGAGGCAGCTGTGCATGTTTGGAAGCAGAAAGACCAGAAGAAACACAACAATCATAAAGCTAAACGGGCATCTTGGGGTGGCAAGGTCAAGGGGCTTGTTGCTGATACTGAAAAGAACCATTTTCTGGCCCAACGAGCAGAGACCCTCTTACACAGCCTAAGGCATCGTTTCCCTGGCCTCCCGCAAACTTCACTAGATATGAACAAAATACAGTATAACAAGGTACATTTGATCGCATGTTTTCCCTATCCATCTACGTTAAGACGCATAATCCATCTATGTTACATTACTTAATATATGTCAACTTAACTTGGGATGTTGAAGTATTTCATCCATCAATTTTTAAACTGGTTTCACAAATATGTTGAATTCCTTGGTTTGGGAAATTTTGACTGTCCGAAATCCTTATTGCGCATTATTAGTTACTTTCTGCACACTGCAATAGCTTCTGAATTTCTATATTTAAAAGAAAAAATCCTCAGAGGATGAAGTTTCTGAAGGATTTTTCGCTGTTGATTTTACAGGACGTGGGGCAGTCAATTCTGGAAAGCTACTCAAGAGTTATGGAGAGTCTGGCCTTTAACATAATGGCAAGAATAGATGATGTCCTCTTCGTTGACGATGCTACCAAGCAATGTGCTGCAGCGGAATCAGTGTCTATCTTCAGCAGGGGAGGTTTGAGTGGCCTTCCTATCCAGAAGCGGATGTCGCCAAGCCCCTTCTCCATTCAACACACTCCTTACGCGTCTCCACTTGCAACACCGACTTTCTGTTCCTCCACCCCGGTTATTGGAAGTCCAGGAAGGACACCTCTGTGTGTAAAGCGCAGTGTTATAGTAGACGAGAAGTCAGAGAAACTACTCGCAGCTGATTTTGAGAGGGTGTGGTCGTACGCCGGAAGCCTAAGCTCAAGAAGAACTACCGGCGACGCTCCTGAACGGGATTGACTAAGATAACGTTAGGTCGGTTTAAGATTAAGTAGGTTAATGTGACAAAGGGACTGTGCAGAGATGGGTCTAAAGCCTAACCCCCGTGGTGCTGTTGAGATCTAATATTGTATATTCTTTGTTAGCAGTAGAAATAGGTTGGTCTCTATAGTTTTGACGTGGTAGTAGATGAAGAAAGGACGATTTAGTTTCATGCTAGTTCTCAAATTCTCAAATTCTCAAATTCTCAAAT
Source organism: Cydonia oblonga (assembly GCA_015708375.1). NCBI lineage: Eukaryota > Viridiplantae > Streptophyta > Magnoliopsida > Rosales > Rosaceae > Cydonia > Cydonia oblonga. Next base: position 1,319 of record JADOBS010300052.1, on the reverse strand, counting down.
TCTCAAATTCTCAAATGCCGTATGGCGCTTGTAGCTCAAGTAGTTAAAAGCTTCTATCGATTTATGTGAAGGCCCCTAATATCTGTTGTATCGAAAGTTCAAATTCTTGGATTCACAAGTTTTAATTAAATCTCTGCTACCAGAATTAACACTGAGATAGTGTGAAGCACAAAGTATCCGATGCACTCTTTTACGTCAAGAAATGACTTAAGAAGACTTGAGAAAAGAGTAGAGGAAAACTTAAGAAGACTTGAAAAGAGACTAGAAAAGACATGGAGTAGTTGGAGCTAATTAACGGAAGACTTGACGCAAAATCGAACATGGTAGCATTTTAGGATTCATACAGCCAACGCTAGTGGGATAAAACTTTATTGTTATCTGAATGCCAACCACGAAAACAAGATAGATGTCTCCAAGAACACTTATAATTCATTCATTAATTTACGAGTTTAGTAAAATACAAAGAAAGAGATTCATAATTTAAGAAAATAAAGGACTTAGTCTATTTTTTCGTTATTTACTTTTCAGTTAAACAAGGAATCGGCTCTCTTAACAACCCCCCTTGTAGGTTTAGGTGCTTGCACAAAGTATAAATCCTTCACTCGTAAAGCTCCTCGTGTCTACGGCAACTTGGACTCGTTGATGCCGAAGAAATCGTGGAGAAATTCCTGAAGAGCAGGTAAAGTCTGTCCTTTAAAGCCGCCTGGTGCGACTGCTTTTGCCTTGCACTAGACTAAATAAAACAGCTAAGCTTCAAACTCCTTGGATTTCAAATGCATTCACTACTTATTAGTGTCGTGCATCGATTCCATCTCCACCTCATATAGCCAATTCTTCAAGCTGAGTTTGCACCTGTTGCATCAACTAAATCAGCATTCGCATGCCTTGATATGATAATTGAAAATGGATCGGAATACTGATGATGAAAATACGAACGCAAAAGGCAAGAATATGCAAGCTAAAGTAGCACTTATTGTAATCTACAACCAATCCAATCAAACAAATTCCCTCACGGGCTGCTAATCATTTGGTTGCTACATCAGAAGGAACGGTCATCAAACTATCAAATAAGCCATGTGGAAACGTGCAATTAGCTTAGTAAAGCATCTATGACGTGACCCTCAGCACACCACGTTCTTCGTAACCTTAGATATACCACTTTCTTCATTGCTCTAAATGAGTTCATGGAATCATGACGCACATCAAGAATGTTCACAAAATCAAGCTCAGAGAAATTATAGAATCTAGGGTTTGTACGTAGAGAGAGAGAGAGAGAGAGAGAGAGAGAGAGAGAGAGAGAGAAGACCTTTTTCTTTCTA
>JADOBS010300051.1:0-10318 GCA_015708375.1 Cydonia oblonga | reverse complement strand
GAAAAATAACACTGTCTCTGGAAAAACTAACACTGTCTCTGGAAAACTAACACTGTCGCTGGAAATAAACTAACAGTGCAGTGACTTAAATTCCAGAAACAGTGTTACTTAAATTCCAGAAACAATGACTTAAATTCCAGAAACAGTGACTTAAATTCCATAAACAGTGACTTAACTTATAACATGGTTTTTTATTAAACAAAACTTATAACATGGTTTTTTATTATAATTAAAACTTATAACATGGTTTTTTATTAAACAAAACTTATAACATGGTTTTTTATTAAACAAAACTTATAACATGGTTTTTTATTAAAACTAAAACTTTTCAAGCCCTTTTCATTAATTTTCCTTTATTTATATGCTTTGACTCACAAATTTCACATAGCAAAATAATAATTGCGTAATGCATGAAACGTTTCATGCATTACGCAATTATTATTTTGCTATGTGATAATTGTAGGGGGTTGATACATCATGGAGAATGTTTTCATGCTTCGCGATCGTTTTAATTATCTTCCCTTATTTTAAGCGTACCTAATTGGCAGAAAATTACGAAAACCTTTGAATTTGTAGAAGATCCTTCTCAAAAAGCCAGATTTGCATCTGCAATGCGTTGTATCACGTTCAACACAAAAAAAAAAAAAAATTGAATCAATAGCATGTAGATCAATTCAATAAAATAAATTAATCATAAAAAGAATGATAAAATGTAATACTCCCCTGCTTGAAGAACAAACTCTTTTTAGCGCAGCATCAAGAGTGTGCTGATAACGTGTTGTATGCATAATGTACTGAACAATTATGGAGACCATAGAGAGAGGGGGTGTGGCACATAGAGAGAAGAAAGAGATGTGTAATTATGAGATGTGTTTTATCTCACACCATTGTGCCTTTATTTATAGTAGTAGGGAAGGTTAAATATCTCACACCATTGTGCCTTTATTTATAGTAGTAGGGAAGGTTAAAACCTTACCCTAATAGGATTACAACTCTAATAGAATAATATCTAACCCTAAAGAATATTCCAAGATATCGCTAGATACACTAGGATTTACACAAGGGGCCTTTAGATTTTAGGACCTATGTAAGATTACTTTTAGATTATAACTTGCATTGTTTTCTCTACCCAATTTAATTCCCTATTTTAAAATCTTAACGCCATGTCATTTTTAATTGCCTCTATCACATATACTATTTACAAACTTGCCATCCACATTTTCCTATTTAATTCATAATTAAGACTAAAAATTGGAAATTGACTTTCACACTCAAATCACCCATTAATACACTTAAATCAAAATTCTAAAATTTTAAATTTTTTGGAAAGTACTAATAGGTACAAGAAAATAAATGAAATGTTTTAGATTGATTAATTGTGAATATAAACATGAAAGAAATGATAAAAAAAAAATACATTACAAAAGAAAAGAAAAACATCATCACTAACACAATTCCTATCTCTGTAATAAAAAAGAAGAACACCCATAAAAATTATAAATATGTTAACAAAGTGCTATACATGGGTACGGAAGTATAAGTGTATAAGCATAGGTACGACAGTATAGGTGCATAAGCATAGGTACGAAAGTATAGGTGCATAAGCATAGGTACGAAAGTATAAGTGCATAATCATGGGTACAGAAGTATAAGTACATAGGCTTAGGTACGGAAGTATAACAGCATAAACATAGGTATGGAAGTATAAATGCATGGGCATATGTACGGAAGTATAAGGGCATAAACATAGGTACGTAATTTCGGTATGCAAACTTTACTCCATGTATCTTCATATAAGTACACAAATTATAGATTTAAAAATACTTACTTGTCAATCTCTACTTCTACCATACTTGACCAATCCCGAAACTACTGAGCACCAGTCAATAATATACCGTCAAGGACCAGCAAGAGTTTCCCTCCAACCAGGAGTCCAATCACAACGCGGCACATGTCCACATCAAAGGCCAATCACAGCACGACATGTGTCAACATTAGAGGCAAATCACAGCACGACACGTGTCAATGTAAGAATAAAGCTAGAAACTCTCTTCTATAAAAAGGAGATCATTCTCCCATAATAATCCATAATGTCATTTGTACTAAACCATTCACTAGAACTCACTAAAGGAGAGCTTGAACCTATGTATTTGTGTTAACCCTTCACAATTAATGAGAACTCCTCTACTCCGTGGACGTACCCAATTTGGGTGAATCACGTATATCTTGTGTTTGTTTCCCTGTCTCTATCCATTTACATACTTATCCACACTAGTGACTGGAGCACTTTAGCAAAGGTCATAAACTTGGCACTTTCTATTGTACCAAAGTCTTCATCGATTTTGTGCATCAACATTTGGCGCCGTCTGTGGGAAACATACTTATTCCTACTCTCTCCAGCTTTGTCAAGCTTTTTTCCACCATCCGTGCACTCTCTTTTGACCAGGCATCCCTCTCCAACATGAGGAACGAAGGAAGCCACAACACACAGAACGACACCCAATCGCTCCTAATGTGAGGTAACGAAAGAATAAACGAAAGAAGTTTGCTCTTCAAGCTAAAGTCTTCAAGAGCAGTATGAGAAGCTCTTGGAGATGCTTCATGAGGCTAGGCATACTCAAACACACGAACTTATCGCCTTTGTAGAAGTCAACCATCAACTAGGTGCCCCCCAACACGCAGGGTCACCGATCTTCGACATGGATATTCCTGAAAAATCACACACTCTTGATCAAACTTTCTTGCTTGCAAAAGGCGATAGAGACTTATGGAAGAAAACTCTAGTGGTACATGACTCCACTCAGGACCCCATTGTCCTACAACTCATTAAGGAAGTAAACAAGTTGAGGGCCGAACGTCAGGCCGAGATACGTGACTAGAACCAACCCAGGCTTGGCCCTCTTATAAAGAGGATCCTCGACATTTCTCCAAGCTTGGCTTACAACTCTATACTAGAAAGGAGGACCCACTTGAACACCTTAACCTGTTTGAGTCCATAATGGCATACCGGATGCACACCGACAAAGAGCAATGTCTTTTCTTCCCCTCCACCCTCTCTAGCGGAGCTCTAAACTGGCATTGCCGTCTTCCACCAGAGACGCTAGACTCATTTGAGGAATTGAGGAAACTGTTTGTCTTTCAATACATCTTCCAGACCGATCACTTGCATTATGTAGATTACTTATACACTATTCGCCATAAGCTGGATGAGTCACTGCAAAAGTATACCAACCGCTTCAGCCATGAGTATTCTCACTGTGCTGAGGCAAATGACAAGACCGCCCTCAAGGCTTTCACGGCAGACCTACGTGACTGTTTCTTCAAGTACATGATCAATGCCAACACTTGGAAGACTTACTCTAAGGTGATGGCACAAGCTTATAACTATGTCTCTGCTGAGGCAAGGAAATATCAAAGGAAACCCCCTACAGCTATCCTTTATCAGCAAGTGGGGAGTGGAAGCCAAATCCAACCAAATGATAAGACCTCAACCTTCTAAACGGCAGCGGCGCCTCTCCCTGCCTTACCTAATGCTTCGCCAAGTCAACAGACATATCAATCTCAGGGAAAAAGGAAAGATTTCTATCCTCACCAATCTCATTTTAGTAAAAAAAGTAAGGTGCACTATCGCGATAACCAAGGGTGTCACCATGATAATGCTCGCCCCCAAGCAGTCAGCGCAGTGGGCCAAGCACGTGTCAAGACAGACCCTACCTCGAGGTATGAGACATACACACCTTTGAACGCCACATGTGCGGCCATTTACCCCAGTATAGCTTACTTGATACCGAAGCCAAAGTTGAGGCAGCCGGATTACAAATCCATGAAGAACACAAGCATGTTTTGTTGCTACCACGAGTATAACGCTCATGACGGCAAGAAGTGTGTCACCCACCGTGATCATATTGAAGCTTTGGCACGTGAAGGAAAAATTGATCAATTCCTCTTTCACCCTCCAAGGGATAACTGTAACCAACGCCAAGTGAATGTGATATATTCCATAAGTGGTTGCACACCTATATCTAAATCTTCCAACAGTTCCATGAAAAATAATGAACGAACTTTGAAGCCTGGCCACCAAGTGTTTCACGTGGAAAACATCAGAAGAGGCAAGTATCAAAAGCCTAACTGGGATCCAATATGTTTCTACCCTAAGGAACAAAGAGGTATCATCTACCCTCACAATGGCCCACTAATCGTGAAGGCTTACATAGCCAACTTTGATGTACGACAAATCCTAGTAGACACGGGGGCTTCGGTTAATATCATGTTCGCTGAAGCCTTCAGGGCACTTAATGTAGCCAAACACGTGCTCAATCACTCGATTTCTCCTTTGACAAGCTTCGCCGATGATATCGTGCAACCTTTAGGGAGTATACACTTACCCTTCACAATTTGTACATGCCCTTACACAGCTACCATTACCATTAACTTCCTAGTGGTTGACTGCCTGATAGCATACAATGTCATCTTTGGGCGCACAAGCATCAATGATTTCAAGGCCATGGTATCTACACATATGTTGTTGATGAAATTTCCAACTCCCTTTGGCAATGGTTACATCCGTGGAGACCAACTTAGTGCACGATCATGTTACAGCACTTCAGTCAAGCAACAATATCTGCGTGTGCCCAAGGAAACCTTTTCTATACATAACCAAGTCATAAAGACCAACCCCGATGAAGCCAACTTGGATCTTCATGGTGGCAACAGTCAACCTGACGATCCTCAAGATGACATTTTCACCCAACAAACACAATCTGCTGAAGAGTTGGAGAAGGTCACTATCTCAAAAGATTATCCAGATCGCATAGTGAAGATTGGCACCACCTTGTCACCACCCATTCGGTTGGCATTTATCTCTTTTTTTGCAAGAGAACATTGAGGTCTTCCCCTGGTCATACGAGGACATGCCAGGCATCTCTCCCGATATCATCTGTCATTGCTTGAGTATTGACCCCAAGACCAAGCCGATGAGACAAAAGGATGATCTTATGATGCTAAATGATACGAGGCAATGAAGGCAGAAGTTGAAAAACTCAAAGGCATAGGCTTCGTCCGTGAAGTCAATTATCCAACGTGGGTAGCAAATGTGGTCTTTTTAAGAAAAATTCGACCAAGGAAAGTCTCTTGCTTCAAAAGATCTTGTGGAGAATGTGTGTAGACTACACCGACCTAAACAAAGGATGCCTAAAGAACACACGGCCTTCACTACTAACAAAGGACTATATTGCTATAAAGTCATGTCATTCGGCCTAAAAAATGCAGGGGCAAATTATCAAAGACTAGTCAATTTAATGTTTGCTGAACAAATTGGGAAGAGCATGGAAGTTTATGTTGGCGATATGCTAGTCAAGAGCAAACATGCTAACCAACACATCACCAGCCTGTTTGAAACCTTCACCATCTTAAAGAGGTATCGAATGAGGTTGAACCCCAACAAATGTGCATTCGGCGTGGGCTTTAGAAAATTCTTGGGCTTCATGATTAGCTAATGAGGCATTAAAGCTAACCCCGAGAATATCAAAGCAATCATTGACATGAAAAAACCAGTAACTTCAAAAGACATCCAGAGCCTTATTGGTAAAGTGGCAGCCTTGACCAGGTTCATCTCTAAGGCCACAGACTAATGCGCTCCTTTTTTCAAAGCACTTAAGATAAGTAAAAAGTACATTACATGGACTAATGAATGTGTAGAAACATTCAAGAACCTCAAGGAGTACATAAGTAAAGCCCATCTACTTTCCAAACCTGAAGTTGGTGACACCCTCATTGTCTATCTGTCTTTTTCAGCCTCAGTAGTCAGTTTCGTTCTCATTCGAAGGGATAATAATGTCAACCAGCCTGTCTACTACGCTAGTAAGGCTCTACAAGATACGGAGACATGATACTCCAACATTGAGAAATTAGCTCTAACATTAGTCATGTTTGCTCAGAAACTTTGCCTCTACTTCCAAGCACACTTCATCATCGTACTTACCAATCATCCCCTTCGACAGATACTTCAGAGTCTAACACTTCAGGACAAATTATTAAATGGGTGATAGCACTGGGTGAGTTTGACATCTCCTACCAACCAAAGCCAGCTGAGAAGGGCCAAGCAGTTGCAGATTTCATCGCCGAATTCACTTATCCTGTTAACGTTGCTTTTACACTTAAAGCAGTGGCTTCATTACCCCTGGAAGATCGGAAGGTAGAACCAACATTCCCAGTATGGACTCTGTATTTTGATGGCTCATCCAACCAACAGGGTTGTGGAACAAGACTAGTCCTAACTACCCTCGACAAAGTGGCAATGGAGTAGGCATCAAACAATGATGTCGAATATGATGCCCTTCTATCAGCATTACGTTTGGCCAAACACGTTGGAGTTAAACAAATTGATATCTTCAGTGACTCCCAATTAGTGGTTAACCAAGACATGAGCAACTATGATGCTAAGGATAGCTCCATGGCAGCATATCTCGCTCAAACATAACTTTTGCTCAAGCACTTCCACTACCAGATCACCCAAGTTCCTCGAGCAGCAAACATTCATGCAGACGCTTTGGCTTACCTCAACTCAGCAGTGGAAGACAAGATTAGGAGAAAAATTCATGTCGAATTGCTAGCAGCACCAAGCACCATGGTCGCAGAAGTATGCAACTTACAACAAGGGGATAGTTGGATCACCCCGATTTATAAATTCCTTGCTCATGGCACCCTCCCAAATGATAAAGTCCAAGTTAAGCAAATTCGATACAAGTCTACCTACTACCTGGTCATTAATGACTAACTCTACAAGTGAGGTTTTAACCTGCCATACTGAAGATGCCTTACACCTACAGAGGCAGAAATTATCCTTCGGGAAATACATGAAGGAGTCTGCAAAGTTCATGTTGGATCTCGGTCCCTAACACACAAGACTTTTCGCCAAGGATATTACTGGCCAACAATCCACTAACATTGCATCAGAATATCCCACTCATGCGATAAGTGTCAACGCTACGCAACTATTCCTCACTTCTCTCCCGAGCCTCTCACTCCTATGACCTGCCCTTGGCCCTTTGCCTAATAGGGACTTGATTTGATTGGCCCAATGCCTGCAGGTAAGGGCAAGGTCCGTTATACAATTATTGCAGTTGACTACTTCACACAGTTGGTCGAAGTAGAACCCTTGGCGACCATTATTAAGGCAAAGATAGAAGATTTTGTATGGAGGAACATCTTTTGCAAATTCGGCAATCCCAATAGGATAGTCACTGATGATAGGGGATAGTTCAACAACAAGAAGTTTAGGATGTTCTGCTCTAAATTCAACATAAACTTATGTTTCGCCTCCCCAGCTCATCCCCAGTCTAATGGACAAGTTGAGGCCATCAACAAAATAATCAAGCACATTTTGAAAACCAGCTTAGACAAGGCTAAAGGTTGTTGGCCAGAATTTGTACCCCAAGTACTTTGGTCATACCGGACTTCATATCGGACTTCAACATGAGAAACTTCATTCTCACTTGCCTTTGGTACAAAGGCAGTTGTCCTAGTTGAGCTGGAGCAAACAACATTCTGAGTCCAGAACTACATGCAAAGTGAAAATTACAAACAACTCACCCTCAACTTGGATCTAGTCAAGGAACACAGAAACTAGGCTCACTTGAGGAAAGTCGCCTACAAGCAGTGCATCTCCAACTACTACGACTTAAGGGTCAAACCTCGCTTTTTCAAAGTGAGGGAGTGGGTATTAAAGAAAAGATTACTCTGCGATAGATTCCCGAGTGAAGGCACACTCAATCCAAACTAGGATGGACCATGTGAAGTTGTTGGCATCAGTCACCCTAGCTCCTACAAGCTCAGAAGTTCTAATGGCAAAACCCTTGGCCATGCATGGAACGCTGATCACTTGAAGTACTATTACAAGTAGACTCACATTGTACAAGTGTTAAGCTACAGCCGTTCGACATCCTATGTAACGAAGACCATTTGGCATGAATTCAATAGAGAGGTGATTTAGACAGCTCGGACCTAACTCTTTTATATTCCTAGCAATGAAATACTCAAGTTTGAAGCTTCGACATGAATGCTTCCAACATGAAATAAAGTCTAATATATGTCAACAAGACTATACAAATAGATGAACAACTCCAAATTATATTCATTCAATTATACCCAGGTCATGGCTTATATCCAAACAAGGGATCTATTTAAACATAGCCAAACATTCGTCAATGATAGTGCAAACACTTGGCAATTAACATTAGATTATATGGTGTGAAGTCATAATCATCCATAAACAAAACGCTCTCAGGCTTATAACATGGCACATGCCATACAAACAACAAACTAGTACATCCAGAGTAAATGGCACATGTCATACAAACAACAAACTAGTATATCTAGAGTATATGCAGAAAATGAAGGTACTACTAGTCATCCTCATCTGAGGTCGAACCCTTGACAATATCACTCTACGTCCCACCACCATCCTCTGCATTTCCAAGATCATCCTCACCCTATTGAGTCTGCTCATCAGCACTATCTTCATCGTTAAACTCCTCTTCACTACTAGGATTGACTGTGAGGATGAAGGTTTCACCCTTTTCTTGATACTTATCTATCCCTTCACGATATTTTCAAATAATGCTTTCATCATCATAACACTCAAGGACGGCCATCCATTTCCTTTTCTCAAAGTGAACCTCGCGAGTACAATGAGGTCTAATGGCATGGTGAAAGGCCTGAAAACCTAAGAACTCCTGCATAGCAACCTCCCTTTCAATTGGGATATTCCCCTTCAGCTTAGAAACCTCGACCAAGGCACCGTTCAACTCCTCCCTAACCTTGGATGCCTCAAGGGTAGCCGCCTCCATTTGTTTCTTAGTCGCCTCAAACGGTTTCTTAAGCCTTATGTTTTCACAATTCCACCTCACCAATCTCTCCATGGTTTGGTCCTTGAGCTAGACGGCCTCAGTCAAATGTTTCTTATTCTTTTTAGCATCATCCACAAGCTGCTTATTCTCTTTCAATTTCATCTTATACCGCCCAGCCTCTCGCAGTCTGTCGTCTTACTCAGTCATGACCTGCATGACAAGATGATCATCACTACCAAAAAAATAATAAAGATGACAAAGTAACACTCATATAAGAAGATAGCTTCAACATCCAGTCGAAATCTAATTCATTCTTAGCTAATAGCTATCTGAGCTCATTAAAAGTGAATCTATCTTAGCTCATTAAAAGTGAATTGATGCCCTGCCAGGCAATTGTTGACATACCCAAAGCTCTTTGGCTGCATGGTAACCTTCAAGTCCTTTCAAGGGACACTGCCAGCATCTTCCTTGTCATTCCTTTTGCGGCTGGAACCATGATCACTTTCCTAGCTAGTATGCTCCATAGTTAGAGGAAAGATGGGATCAATAGTAGGAAGAGGAGTCAATAGTCGACTATCCTTCCCTAAAACTATGGCAGCAGCACATCCGATGGCCTCATCTTCAGCTTTCCTTGAGGCAGCAATCTTGATGACCTCCTCTTGAGACTTAAGTCTAATGGCTAGACTCACCCAGTGCTTGCGAGCTTCCTTGTGAAATAGAATGTCTCCTGAAAGAACTAACATGGGTGATTTCTGAAGGAATATTTGTGAAAACAAGTTCATTTGAGCAACATCTACAACATGCAATTAACAATTAAGGGCAGAATCATGCTTGTATGCACTCAAAAACAAAACTTTACCCATGAAATTTAAAGCCTAGTAGTTGGGTGAACCAAGACTTAACTCAAGAACAAAGTGAGTTGAGAAATCTTATACCTTTGTTGATTCCTCTTTGCATAAGCAAAAGCTAATCACCCAAAGAGAGGGCCTTGATTCCTTGCATCTTAGCTCCATGCATTTCTTTGATGAGGATTGTTGAAAGGATTCTCCAAGTTCCCAAAATAGAGAACCTCTAATTTTTCCACACCAAGGAGAGCATTGATGAAGAGATAAGTGGCCTAGAAAGAGATAGATGCTAGTAAGCTTTCCCTAGGGTGGTCGGCCTCCTATTGTCTTTGGGCTGTTTGGGCCCTCTTGAATCTTTATTCATTAAGTTGTAATACAACTTAAGTCAATGGGCTTGACATTCGAAGCCCACTGGGCCTTGAGGCCCAAAACTAACCCGAGGTCTAAAACAAACTTATTCGTTTGATTAATCAACATATTAATTAATCCTTGCCATATAAAATTAAACCATTTAATTGTTCTTACTCAACTCCGTTGTTTCTTCAATCTCTACCTTACACGGTGTACGATCCATTAGGTTCCTTTTAGCGAGGCAGTGGGCGATTAAAACTCTTTCAAATCGATTGT
>JADOBS010300050.1:0-10317 GCA_015708375.1 Cydonia oblonga | reverse complement strand
TCGCCGGACCCTGCCGTTGAATCCTTTCCTGAAGGTTTGACACCTGCCTGAAAACTGAAAAGTGTATTTAGTCGTCGTTTCCTTTTTCTCTTTTTCTGTACAGTCTTACTAGTCGTTACTTTCACAGATGAATCTTCAAATTCCTGTAAGTGTCGTTGATACTCTCTGTATGCATAAAATTCCTACTTTAGTGTACGGTCTGTACATTAATAAAGGAAAAACGAAGGCAGATCTACTTTTACCATCATTTTTTAAACATGTATTCTTCTGCTCTCGGCGCAAAACCGAGCACAGTGACTTCTAAGATTTATGCAGCGGATCCCATTTTGATGGAGAAGGCTTTGTTATTGTTGTTGTGGTGGTGGTGGTTGTTCTGCTGCTCTCATTACAGTGGGCATATATTTAAGTGAGTTCTCATAACCACCTCGGTCACTGCCCGATTCAGTGCAGGTTTGAACGAGTTAAAGGCCATAAGCACCTGTGGACGTGTTCCAACCAATTTAAGAGCGAAAAATGATTTTCGCAATGCCCTGTTTGTTTTTCTCTTATTTCTTAGTTGATTTATTCAATCATGTGATTAGAAGTAGAAACAAAAGGAGAAATGGGTCGCGAGAGAGCAGAGTGTACTGCCTACCATAGTTGTGAGTCTATATTGTTGTCATAGTTAACAAGGTTGAAACTTTCAGGAAAAAACTTCGAATTGGGAGGGCAATTCTCCCGGTGAACTGACTGTACCCCAAACCAACATAGGTGAACAAGTAGAGTATACTAGGGTGCTTGAGAGAACCATGTTGAAGGAATTCGGCAAATGGTCCCGTAACTTCGGGAGAAGGGTGCTTTCTATTAAACTAAACATGATAAATACCAAAAATATATATGATAATATTTGAGAATTTCTTACATATACATTAATCTCCAAAGTGAAGGATATATAGGAGTTACAATTGATTTTATATATGCACTTCATCAATGTGGGACAACAGATTACTATTTACATTTTAACTAATATATAACTCGCAACACTTCCCTTTAAGTTGGAGCAAAGATGTCACGCATGCCCAACTTGTTAAACGAGTTGGAATACACACTATTAGACATAACCTTAGTAAGTACATCAACGAGTTAATCTTCAGATCCCACAAACAAAAACATAATAATCCCAGCATCCAATTTTTCACTGATGAAATGTCGATCAATCTCCACATGTTTTGTTCAATCATGTTGCATTGGATTATGAGCAATCTCAATGGCAGCATTGTTATCACAATGGAGTTTAAATCCAATATCTCTCAACAATTTATTCAACCACAACAACTCACATACACAATGAAACATACCACGAAACTCAGCTTCAGCACTTGACCAACCCACCATTTTTCTTGCTTCTTCAAGTTACTAGATTACCACCCACAAATGTAAAGTATCCAGATGTAGATCGTCGGTCAGTGATAGAACCTGCCCAATCTGCATTTGTATACTATTTGACATTCAAATGACAATTTAGCAGAATACTGTTCACGCTGTAGCAAATCACTGTTTATGATACTGTAGCAGAATAATGTTCACGAATACTGTAGCAGACCACTGTTTACGATACTGAATACTGTAGTAGACCACTGTTTACGAACCTGTAGCAAGGCGGTACTGTAGCATGGTACTATTCACTTTTTTTTTTTTTTCTTCTCTCTCAACGAAGGAAATCACGACAAATATGGACACAAAATTAAAGTACACAGGTCACCAAGAGTGAATTGCTCTGATGTCGTATTAAATTAAACATGGTAAATATCAAAAATATATATGACAATGTTTGAGAATTTCTTATATATACATTAATCTTCAAAGTAGAGTATATATATGAGTTACAATTGGTATTACATATACACTTCATCAATGTGAGACAACAGACTACTATTTACACTCACAACACTTTCTTATCTTTTGATTAAAGAAACAACACATCCTAGGGATCTGCTAAGTTAGTACAAAGAGGGAACGTAAATTATTACCCTTAAAAACTATGAAGTTTTAACGAAAAATAATATATTTTTTTAATATTATTTACTGTATTTTTATTTATTATTATTTTTTAAAACTAATTTTCTTTTTAATTTTTATTTTCTTTAAAAACTACCATGTCGTAAGTTAACACAAAAAGCAGTGTTCGATTGAGTTGGGATGCTGTCACAACGACCTTTCGGTTGAGTGTATGTGTGAAATTATTTCCTTAAGAAAGGAACGCTTTCGACCTTTTCTCCCGCGCTTCTTCCCCGCCCTTTTTCCAACAGTCGCCATGGACAACATCATTGACCTTTTGAGAGGGACCGCTCCAATTATTACTCTCTTTTTATTTCTCCACCTTATTTCATTTTTTATTCATTTTTCAACTGAAAACTGAAAATAAATAAATAAATGAGTGCAGATTTTCTTCGGATCTAAAAAACCTGAGTCTAAGAATCAAATGATCTAGATCGTTGAAATTTGATCAAACGATTACAAACAAAGAATCTTTTAAAAGCTATATTAATTGTAACCGTTTAATCAAATTACAACGATCTGAATCATTTGATGATTCAGTTTTTATAGATTCGAAAAAGGATGTGTACTCTAAACAAATAAGTGAAAAGGGCAGCTATGAGACTTGCTTTTTCCCCTTTTTTTTGTCAAAATTATCGTCCACAAGTACGAAAGACTTCACCCGAAAAAGAGTATCTTGTCCAAGATCCGATCTTTGACTCCAATAGCAAGCCAAGTACAAACCTTTCCACGTGGCACCTGTCCATTTGACTGGTTAAGAACTTACCATACATCTGCCTACACGGTAAAACACCACCACTGCCACTTCAGTCCTCCGTGAGAACTCATCAGCTGCTCACTTGGAAGTTCGAAACGATCGGGCGTTTTCAGGAAACCCTAAATCTCTCCCTCTCTCTCTCCGCCTTCTCTTTCCTCTGAGCAGATCTTCTTCTCCTTCTCATCTGCAACAATGGCGGCCTCTCGATCCACCTCCTCCCTCCACCACCGCAAACCCAGCAGCATAACGAATCTGTAAACCCAGCACATCCTGCTTTCGAGTCCTCCCTCTGACCTCTCTAATGGCGACGCCCACTTTCCTCTTCCTCGTAGCTATTGCTATTCCAACCATTTATTTCCCCGCCACCTTAACGGCGGCTCAACGGCCGAGTGCGGAAACGGCGCTCTCTGAGATCCAAGCGTTAACGGCGTTTAAGCGTAACCTCCACGACCCTCTTGGCGCTCTCGACGGCTGGGATACTTCCACGCCGTCGGCCCCGTGTGACTGGCGCGGCGTCGTCTGTTACAACAACCGAGTGCGGGAGCTCCGCCTGCCTCGTCTCCACCTTGGTGGCCGAATTGCTGACCACCTCGCCAGCCTCCGCGAACTCCGCAAGCTCAGCCTCTACAGCAACAACTTCTACGGCGACATACCTGCTTCTCTCTCCCAATGCGCTCTCTTGCGGGCTGTTTACCTGCACGGCAACTCGCTCACCGGAACTCTTCCGCCGGGGATTTTCAACCTCACCAACCTCCAAATCCTCAATGTCGCTCATAATTTCCTCTCTGGAAAAATCTCCGGCGACATTCAGGTGAGCCTCCGTTACCTCGACCTTTCGTCGAACACATTCTCTGGTGAGATTCCGACGAACTTCTCCGCCGATTCAAGCCTCCAGCTTATCAATCTCTCGTTCAATCGGTTCTCCGGCGGGGTCCCGGCGACTATCGGAGGTCTCAAGAATCTTGAGTATCTGTGGTTGGACTCGAACCAGCTGCACGGTACTCTGCCTTCGGCGATTTCCAACTGCTCCTCACTCGTACATTTGAGCGCCGACGACAATGCGCTTAGAGGTCTGATTCCGACGACGATAGGAGCGATGCCGAAGCTTCAGGTGGTGTCGCTGTCGAGGAACGAGCTGTCAGCGGCGGTCCCGACATCGTTGTTGTGCAGTACTGCAAACGACTCGTCGTTGAGGATTGTGGAGCTCGGATTCAATACGCTCACGAGCATTGCTGAGCCGCCAGATATCTCCAAATGTTCGAGCGCATTGGGGGTTTTGGGCTTAAAATCCAATCAGATAAGTGGCTCCTTCCCATCTTGGTTGACAAACGTGACAAAAATTATGAGGGATCTAGATCTTTCTGGAAACTTGTTTTCGGGTCAATTGCCGCCAGAGATTGGCAATCTTCTCCGGTTGGAGGAGTTTCGGGTGGCAAATAACTTGCTTTCCGGTGAAATTGCTGGTGAGATCGTGAAATGTAGCTTGTTGCAGGTCCTTGATGTTGAAGGAAATAGGTTTGCAGGTCAAGTTCCACTTTTTTTAGCAGGAATGAGGAGCTTGAAGGTGTTGTCTTTGGGTGGGAATTTATTCTCCGGTGGCATTCCGGCGAGTTTAGGAGCGCTTTCGCAGCTCGAATCGTTGAATTTGAGCAACAATAATCTGACTGGGAAAGTTCCTGATGAGCTAATGATGCAGCTAAGCAACTTGACTAGTTTGAATCTGAGTAATAACAAGTTTTCTGGTGAAATTACTAATGTTGGAGAGTTGAAGAGCTTGCAGGTTTTGAATTTGAGCAATTGTGGGTTTTCGGGGAGTGTTCCTGCGAGCATTGGTGGTTTGATGAAGCTTGAAACACTTGATTTGAGTAAACAAAAGCTTTCAGGGGAGTTGCCGGTTCAGATTTTCGGGTTGCCAAATTTACAACTGGTTGCTGTGCAGGAAAATCACTTATCAGGAGATGTCCCTCAAGGTTTTAGTAGTTTGATTAGTTTGAACTATCTTAACCTATCTTACAATGCTTTTACTGGTGATATTCCTACAACTTATGGATTTCTCAACTCATTAGTTGTTCTATCATTGTCTGGAAATCGCATTTCGGGTACAATCCCACAAGAGCTTGGAGATAGTTTGAATCTTCAAGTGCTCGAACTTCGTTCTAATCAGTTAGGTGGCAAAATTCCAGGCGATATCTCTCGCCTATCCAATTTGAAAGAGCTCAATCTAGGTCATAATAAGTTGACAGGTGAAATCCCAAAGGAGATTTCCAATTGCTCTTCTTTGACTTCTCTGTTGTTAGGTGGGAATCGACTTTCAGGTCAAATACCACACTCATTGCCTAAGTTATTGAACCTCACAGTGTTGGATCTTTCCTCTAACAATTTGAGTGGCACCATCCCGGAAGATCTTTCGCTCATCATCCCTCACCTGAAACACCTTAACTTATCAAACAACAACCTTGCTGGAGAGATTCCGAAGCCACTGGGTTCTCAGTTCAACGATCCTTCTGTGTTTGCAAGGAATGGAGATTTATGTGGGAAACCGTTGGATAGAGAATGTGCAGACGTGAGAAGGAGAAAAAGAAACAGGTTGACTTTATTGATTGCAGTGGCTGTGGGAGGAGCTTTTCTTCTGGCGTTGTGTTGTTGTGGGTATATTTACAGCCTACTGCGATGGCGGACAAAACTTAGAGAAACGGTAATCGGGGTGCAGAAGAAGCGAACTAGCCCTCGAACAAGCTCAGGGGATAAAAGCAGCCGGGGAAGTGGCGATGGAGGGCCAAAACTTGTGATGTTCAATAGCAAGATCACGTATGCAGAGGCATTGGAAGCAACGAGACAATTTGATGAGGAAAATGTGTTAAGCCGGGGAAGATATGGACTGGTATTCAAGGCCACATTTCAAGATGGAATGGTGCTCGCAATTCGACGCCTTCCCGATGGTTTTCTTGATGAAGGCAGCTTCCGCAAAGAAGCTGAAGATCTTGGCAAGGTGAAGCATCGAAACCTAACAGTTTTACGAGGCTATTATGCCGGTCCTCCTGACGTGAGGCTCCTTGTGTACGATTACATGCCCAATGGAAACTTAAGCGCTCTTCTACAAGAGGCCTCTCACCAAGACGGGCATGTACTAAATTGGCCAATGAGGCACCTCATAGCACTCGGCATTGCTCGTGGATTAGCCTACCTGCACTCTGCCTCAATGGTACACGGCGATGTGAAACCGCAGAACGTTCTTTTTGATGCGGATTTCGAAGCCCATTTATCCGAATTTGGTCTAGACCGGGTAACCATAGCCACACCAGCAAAAGCTTCCTCGTCTTCAACCACGATCGGCTCCTTAG
Organism: Cydonia oblonga; assembly: GCA_015708375.1. Classification (NCBI taxonomy): domain Eukaryota; kingdom Viridiplantae; phylum Streptophyta; class Magnoliopsida; order Rosales; family Rosaceae; genus Cydonia; species Cydonia oblonga. Next base: position 4,182 of record JADOBS010300050.1, on the reverse strand, counting down.
GCTACGTGTCCCCCGAAGCTGCATTAACAGGGCAAGCAACGAAAGAAGCCGATGTGTATAGTTTTGGGATTGTATTGATGGAGATACTGACCGGGAGGAATCCGGTGACGTTTACTCAAGACGAAGACATTGTGAAGTGGGTGAAGAAGCAACTTCAGAACGGTCAAGTTTCCGAGCTGCTCGAGCCCGGGCTGCTCGAACTAGACCCGGAATCGTCAGACTGGGAAGAGTTCTTGCTCGGAGTGAAAGTGGGGCTTCTTTGCACGGCTCCTGATCCGCTTGATCGACCATCCATTGCCGACATTGTGTTCATGCTTGAAGGTTGCAGGGTCGGACCCGACATCCCGTCATCAGCTGATCCAACCTCTCTGCCTTCACCAGCCTAATTTTCAATTAAAAAAAAAAAAAAAAAAACCATCATCTTCATTTTCTACTATTGGTTTTATTCCTGGTTTTTTCCTACTTTTGCTCAATTAACTTTGATCAGTGTGCCGGAAACACGGTTCAATGTACCAAATGTCACTACTGCATATTTTTTATTTTTTTATTGAGCTTAGCCAGACAGTCAGATTTCAATTTTAAATGAATAGATTTAAAATGAAATATTTTCATTCACAATTTCATTTATCACCATAAACAAAGATTTATAAATTTAAAATCTAAATTCATTGGATTCCAAACGGGGATAAAAAAATTATTTGAAATATGAGAATGATTTACATAGCACGGATAATACTGTTATCGTGATGTTATGTGATGTTAGTAATACATCGTATTCTTTACCCGACGTGTATTATTGTTATGGAATGATATTGGCAGGGGAGGGGACTCACCGTCACCGGAGCGATGTATCATCCGGTGTAAGTTGTTCCCCTGTGTTCCCGCCAAATAACTAATGCACAATTGGGGTGAAGCACGTGGCGACAACTGTAGAGGGAGGAAAGTAGCCGTTAAGATTGAACGTTCGCCAGGCACGAGGTCCCCTAATCAGATTCCTTGGGCCTTTGCTTGCACGTCGGATTTTAATAGAAAATTGTTGACCAGCACGTGGTCTTTTATCCTTATGTTGGTACCAGCACGTGGTCCCTGAACCAAGTGGGTTTATTTGAACCCAGGTCCTCTCCGGCTCATTTGAAACTAAGCCTAAGGATCAAATGATCCGGATCGTTAAAATTTGATCAAATAGTTACAATTATTATAACTTTTAAGGGGGTCACTGTTTTTAACGGTTAGATCAAATTTCAATATCCCGGATCATTTGATCCTTAAACTCAGTTTCAAATGATTCGGAGAGGATCTAGGTTCAGTTTATTTCTATTAATCAGGTAGTTGCCTACTAGGTTCATCGGGCAGGACCATGAAATGAAAGCGTAGATAGGACCAGAACGCTCACACCTCTTTGCTTCTAATTCGCTCACACAACATTTGACTCGGAAAAATGATGTCCGCACACTTTTTTCTACTCCTCAATCTCTGTTTTTTTTCTAGTCTTTAAATTGAAACTGAATGAATTAAAAAAAAAATATCAAGGAGAAAAACAAGTGCGCGGAAATTATTTTCTCTTAGAATTAACATCTTTTACACAAGTAGTTGCAGGATCGCACGAGAAATCATGACGGACAAGGAACGCAACAACATCAATAGAATTAACATCTTGTACACCACAAACAGTGAGAATTCAAGTGCGTGCTGTTGCAAGGAAATGAAGAGGGATACGAGGAAGGATATAGGCAGCAACATCAACTTGGCTCCTGGAAGTTGCAGCTGCGAGAGCTGATCAGAGGTCCATGTCCACGCATCCCCTTTTTACAAACCACTCAAAAACTTGCTTACAGCCCCTCATGGCAGCCATGATCAATGTTATCAATCCTGGAAAACATACACGAAGACGTCAATGCCCGATCAACATGGAACGTCCAGACATGCCGTTGTCCGCACCCCTCTCCACCAACATACCCCAACGACCCTGGAATTGCAGCGGTAACCCATATCCCACGATCAGGACCAAAAGAACAGCTGAAGAACAGCAGGGAAAGGACCATTCCGAAGTCGTCAGACGTGAGCTCGTTACCGGCAAGATCTATGAACGTTTTAAACGCCGATAACTTTAGTCCGATCTCCACAGACGACCTGTTCAAATGCAAAACTTTGGACTTTGGCATAAGCAGCAAAAATAATGAAAAAAAAAGGAGTTCCGTTGCCGGGACTTGAACCCGGGTCTTTCGGGTGAGAGCCGAATATCCTGACCAACTAGACTACAACGGATTATTGGCAGTAGTTGCAACAATACATTATAAATTCAAATGTACTAAATCAATGTGAGCCACTATCAATCAATGACTCATTTGGAAGTGTTTTTAGTGAATTTTTTCTGAAACCAGTCCTTAGTTAAAATTCAAGTGGATCTTGAAAAAAACACTTTAGTACTTCTTCCAATACTTTTCGTCATTTTAAAAGTATTTTTAAACGAGCCCCAAATTTTAAAAATTTGAACTGTATCTTTCTTACCTTGTATGCATGTATTCCTATAGAAAGAAAAAAAAATTAGGGCTGATTTACTTTACCTCCATGTTTTGTCAATACAAACATTGCACATGTTTTGCTTGATACTGACTTTGTATTGTGTATTGGGAATCATGATATTTTCTGTGTGAATGAGCAGAGAAACTTGAGTAGGGATGGTCATGCAATCTCACAACCAAATGAGTACAACTCTATTTTGGCACCTTTCGACTCTCAATATGTACAATTTTCTAAGGGAAGAGAGATCCTCTCCGAATCTCTTCCTTTAAAGCCCGTAGATCACGTGATCCTGATCTTTGAAATTTGATCTAACGGTCAAAAACAGATAAGGGTAAACAAGAAAAATGATAAAGAGACTCTAAAAAATGGGATTTTTTATAAACTCTTTGTCAACTTATGTTTTTAGCACAATATTTTATAATGTTGGCACGAGAATTGACGTTAAACTGTAAAATAGCAGAAAGTCATACTTTGAAATAGTCCCCTTAACATTTATCGGGTAAACAAATATTAATTCAAATTTCTTCTGTGGTTTATCTGTTTCTGTAAACAACAGCAGATATAGAAAAAAAAGTATACAACAAGCGATGCATGAAAGTTTTTCTCGTAGGAGAAGGTCGTATTGGTAGCCTCTGTATGCGTGGCCCGAGCGAGTTATGAAATGCATGCAATGACAACGGAAGTGAGAACGACATGTCATGCGAATGAATGCAATGAATAGTTTGTTGGTTTATTGATAGTCTGTTCGTTTTCATGACCCGATTTTATGTGTTGTCGACTCTCATTTAATATTTGTTAGCGAGCAGTCCCATCCTCAAAAAAGGTTAGATCCTTTTCGAGCCTCACACTACAATGTTGGCGGACCAAATAATTCGAATTGTTCAAAAGAAAGATACATGATCCTTGGAAGAAGGAGATTATGTGTGAGATGAGCTAATTCTAAAATGTGAGATCCGGAATGTAACATCTTACAGTGACCAACGGAGAGGGAATGATATGCCTTATATGTACATGCCACCTCCATATAGCAAGAGGTCTTTTAGGAACTCACTGGTTTCGGGTTTCATTAGAACTCCAAAGTTAAGCGAGTTCGGGCGAGAACATTCACAGGATGGGTGATCCTCTGGGAAGTTCTTGTGTGAATTCCCATAAACAAAACCGTGAAAACATGATCGATATCCAAAACGAACAATATAGTACTACGGTAAAATCGAGATTAAGATGTGACATTGAGAGTGTCGCCATCACTAAAACAAATCATCGTGAGTTTTAGCACCCTAATCTTTTTCACTGTTTCATTTTTAACTTTTTCATGTACTCTGCAACATTTCTTTTATCATCTCTGCTCTTGTTCTTATTATCCATAAGTGATGTCTCGGTCTGATGCAGTTTGTGGGATCCAGAACAACCATGCAACTTCCAGTGTGCCAGTCGTATCATTGCTTCGTATTCACGAGAAATTCTCTCTTGCAAACAAGATACATATCATCATAAATGGCGCTATTAGTCCATTAGATGTTTATTGCGTATTCAGAGCAGGCTTAACACAATGTGAATTAGAGACAAGAATACTTCTCACTTAACTCACTGTGTAGTGTTTCATTTCAATTAATTATGAATTACTATTGCGTTTTTTTTTTTTTTTTTTTTTTAAAATTA
>JADOBS010300049.1:0-10316 GCA_015708375.1 Cydonia oblonga | reverse complement strand
CTAACCTTAGGAAATTAAGAAATAAGTTTCATAACTTAGTTTAGGTATCCAACGTACCTTAATAACGATAAGGGCAAAATCGTCATTTCACGTCCTCGGGAAACGTTTTTGGGACGGGCTGTGACATGCAATCCTCATGTTGTTTCCAAATGTGAGAGCCTAGGTGTGAGGTCATCTCCAGTCATAGAGAGCTAAATAACTTAGGCTACATTTAGCCTTCAAAAATATAATTTTTTTAAGAATATTGCAAGACTATTTTTGTTTTCTTCTCGTCATACATTGCTTTATTTTTCCCCTATTCGCATTTCATTAATTTTTATGTATTGAGAAAAAACTATGGTGCAAAACTCATACATTGACATTTGCATTTAATTTCCAAGGAAAAACAAGATGTGAATATGAACCAATTCATAGATTGCTTTAAGTTATAAAGCAAAAGAAAAAGAAGAAAAGAAGAAAAGAAAGAGGAATAGATGCTACGTAAACCTTTTAATTTTCTTTACGAAAAAAGAAAGGCAAATAATAGGAAAAGGGAGATTCTGCGGTTCGGAGAATACTACTGCACTTGATTGTCATTCGAGTTAGTTTCCGGCCGAGTCATCCTTTTGTTCGAGTCTATTTCGGTGTAGATAGTTTGTGATACATAACATAAGCATTAGAACCATACCTCCCATATGAATTGAATCGAAAAACAGAGAATACTGGCAGCATCTGACAATGCCGATGAGGTTGATGGATTAACTGACAAATCGAGACCAAAATTAGAAAATGTTGTAGGCGTATTGGTTCGCTACCCAAGTTAATGGGTAACATCATTTAATTGTAGGCTAAGCAATGTAGATTCAAGCATTTGTGGCTTCGAGATCAGAGATAAGGTATTTCTAAGAGGAATTGCTTTATTCAACCTCACCTAACCACGGTGGATTCAAAGCAATCAATTACTTTAATGTCTTACTTTGTTACAAGCCCGCGTTAGTTGCCTCAGCTAAAAAGGAGGATAATTGCTTTCCCAAAGTCATGCATTCTTACTTGGAAGGAAGGAAATAAAACAAATATACACTGGCTAGGAGTAAATACATATGGTTCATGTGGAAAAATAGTAAGAACTAACAAAGACACAAGTTTACGTGGTTCGGCAAATTAGCCTACATCCACGGTATAGTTGATTAGCTAGTCTTGTTGATCATAATTTGAAAAGTCCCTTAGGAACCCAACACATTTACACCACCAAGCCACCTTTAGATCATCTTCAGAAGAGATGTCAAATATATCAAATATGACTAAAAGACATTTAGGTATTCTCCAAAGGAGATGCCATATGTGGTGTGGCAGTTAAGTCATTTGACTCCTTACTTTATGGTCAAATATATTTAATTTAATTTTCTTCATTTTTTGATAGGAACATATTTATGCGACTTTCTTATCTTATTTTTTTGCATTTACTTTGTCACAGCCCGTTCCAAATTAATATTTATCGTCGGCGTGAAAAGACAGAAATGTCCCTTAAATGTTGCTAAGGTGTGTATGTGACTTGTGTTTATTTTGGGCAAATTCTAATTTTACCTAAGTTCTTGGAACACTTAGGATCTAATGTAACTTTGTTTGGTTGGTTAGTGACCAAGTAGGACCACACACATCCATTCACACCCAAAACACACCCCGTTGACTCCTTCTCTCTCCTCCCTCTCTAATCATTTTTGTGTTTTCCGTACCAACCGTACGAACAAGCTTGGACTCGATCATTCAGGCATGGATCAAAGCCAAAAAGGTAAGAATCTTGTTCCTTGTAATCTCACGAGTTCAATGGTATCGTTTTTTAGACTTAAAAGCTTCAAAAACCCCAGAAAACCCTAACCCCAGATTTGTGCATTGTTCATGCACACGTAAATGCGAAGGTTTCAAAGGATTTGGAGGACATAGGAAGCTTAAGGACATCCTCACGAAGCTCAAAGAACAATTTTCATAAGAATTGGACGTCGGGAAGTGGAGATCGAAGAGTTACAAGTTTGGCCAGAATTATCGAGCTCTCTTCGGCGTGATTCTATGATTTTCAAGGCTTGAAACAGGTATGGTTAGGTTTTATTAGTTCCAAGCTTCATTTTGGGACAAATTTGAAGTAATTTGGTGAAGAAATGGCTGTGATATGAAGGTTTCTTTATTTTCGCAGTTTTTCGGCGACCGAATATCGGCGAGGGTTAGCCGGGGAAGAAAGGAGAATATTCCGTCAAGTTGACGGAATATTCCTAACTGAAGTGAACGGCGTCAGGTTAGTTCTAACGGAATATGCTTGTTTTTGGATGGAATATACCTAACGGTGTTAAAGGAATCCATCAGGATTCCCTGCGCATGGCCGCGCGTATTGCCGTGCACTTGCCGACACGTGGCGGCGCGTGCGGGGTCGAAAAAATATTTTAGAAATATGGTGATGTTCGTGAGGTTGTGTAGATCATGGTGGTATATTTATTTACCCCATTTGAGCAATGTATGAGAAGTTATTAGATAGTTTTTTATATGTGCTTAAAATAACGTTTATTCAGTTATTTCACATATAGGTGAGGCCTATCCCGAGGACGAGCTCCATCAATCGAGGCTAGGGGGCTACGACCCTTCGACTTATTAGTGAGTGGGCTTTTGGTTTTCAAAATATACCTATATACTTAATGTTTTTCCCAGAAAATGAAATTGAATGATTATGTGATATGAAATGCCATGCAAAGTATATATCTATTTTTTTCATGCATTCTTAGTTGCATAAAATGGTAATGGGTGTTGAGGACGCCCAGGTAAGTATCAGGTGAGTTATAGAATGGTTATGTGAAATTATGATTATGTGAGATACATTGAAAGCTCATATGCCTGCACCCCGGTGTTAGTGCTCCCGCCTATAGTTAGGGCATAGTCTTTCACGTGTTGTTCACCTCCCGCACCATATGCTCACCTTGGATTCAAGTTAGGTGCACAGGCTTGTCGTACAGATCACTATAGTTGGTTCTGACTCATAGGTGACTCGCATTTATTTGCACAGTCTTCATGTGATTATAGCACTAGAGCATATTTAATTTACACCTAGGCTTGTCGTACAAACCACTAGAAGTGGTTCCGACTCGTGTGCAGGATATATATTATGATGTGATGTGTTGAGATTGATTATGAGCTATAGTTTCAGCCATGCTGATCACTCGGTTGGCATGTTATTATATGTGATGAGTTATTTCACCTGATTTACTGATGTGATTATATTGAGATGTATTTGGCATGGCATATACCTTGCATATCACTATTTCTGGGCATGGTTTGAGATATATATGTATATATATATTATATTTCTGGGAAAGTATACAGGTTTTACAGTAAGGGGTTAGAATGATTTGAGAAATGAAATGATTTGAAAAACTTTGTTTTTGCCCACTCATAACTTTGTTTTGCGCCCCTCCAGGTTCTAGGTAGTTGCTAGCAAGTGGATCACGAGGGCTTGACAGAGGTTCTGACAGATTCACACTTATGTAGGTTTCACCCTTGGGTGTTGTAATTCCTTAATCATTCTATCTCAGTGCTCTTAAATTGTTATGGCTCTAAATGTGTATTTATACACTTAAACTAGCACTAGTACTGCTAGTAGTTGGCTTTTATTTATTCATAATTCTCTGTATCGCTTCTGCATTGCATTTATGGTTACGTCACACTCGCGTGACGGCTAGCACGCTCTGATCTTTGGGTCGGGCTGTGTCAGTTTGGTATCAAAGCCTAGGTTTTGCAGTCCTGCATATTCTGTGAATTCTCTAATTATCTTGGTGCCTTCTGTCAGAACTATGCCGCCTCATAGAGATCCACGTTCTTCTTCTGAGCCTAGTTTCCTTGATATAACTCAATTAGGGGAAGCTATCGCTAGTGCTATTCAGACTACTGTTCGTCCTCCCCAAAGAACTCATCTTGAGATTGTGTATAATTTGAAGTTAAGCCATTTTATGGGTAATGAAAGACCCGAAGGAACAGAACAGTGGCTCAACCATTTGGAGAAGACTTATACTGTGATGCAGAGTCCGGGGAGTCTTCCTCCTGAAAGATGGGTTGAGACTACTACATGGTTCTTAGGTAAAGAACCAGCATCCTGGTTGAGACATAAGGCTTATCATTTGACACCTGAGGAGGTTGCTGATTGGGAAATGTTTAAACAACTGTTTTGGAAAAGATTTATTCCTCCAGCTTATGTTGATAGTAAGAAGCAAGAATTTACTAATTTGAGATAGGGGAAGATGACAACGAATAAGTATTACAGGAAATTTACTGATTTGTCTCGCTATGATCCAGAGGTTGGTGCCAATCCAGTTGAGATGCTTTGTCGTTTTAAACTGGGTACCAAGAAGAAATGGCGTTCTGTGGCGACTACAGTGCACTGCAATACTTACCAGGAGTTTGATAAGATTTTGTTGAGGATTGAAGATTCTGAGAATATGCCTATTGAGAGTGAAGAAGAAGAAGATAAGAATGGGAATCAGAAGAAAGATGATAAAGGAAAAGGGTAATCATCTCAAGGACCTCACAAGACTTAGAGATTTAAGAGAAGTGGAGCTAGTTCTAGTTCTTCTAGCAGAGGTTATAGTGCCACTAGTCAGAGGAGAGGTGGTAGATTTACTAGGGTCCCAGATTCCAGAGGCAGGGTAACTTTGGTAGAGGTAGTGCTCCTTTGTGTTGCAGGTGTAATAACAGGCATTTTGGAGAGTGTAGGCGAGGTAGCAGTGGATGTTTCACTTGTGGACAAATGGGACATAGAGCTGCAAATTGTCCTAGAGTCAGCAGAGGCCTCAATAGTCTTCTATGCCACCACCAACACCAGTTCAGCAGGCTCTTGGATTCAGTGGTTATGGTCAGATGGGTTGAGGTGGTGCTTACCACTATCAGGGTGATGCCGCTCCGTATGCTTCGGGGCAGTACTAGTATCCCTAGGATCTTTATTACCAGAGTGGGTATTCTCAGTATCATGGAGGGTATACACTGTATCCTTTCGTTCCAGCGGGTGTTTCTAAGTGGTATCAGGAGGGACAGCCCCAACAGGTAGAGATTGATGCTAGTAGTGCGGGATCTTCAAGGTAATCTGGTCAGCAAAGTCAGGGACGAGGTATTCAAGCTAGCAGAGGTCGTGGTGGACGACAGCAAGCCCAGGGACGTATTAATAACATCACAATTCAGGGTGCTCAGAACCATCCAGACTTGATTATGGGTACGTTAAATGTTCTTGGTCACTTTGCTAGAGTTTTGATTGATTGTGGTGCTACTAATTCTTTGATTTCTCATACATTTGCTCAAATGACGCAACCTCATCTTACATCTCTAGGGTATGATTTAGAGTTTACTATGCCTAGAGGGGAAAGATGTTATGTTGGTAGTGTATATCCAGGCTGTTCAGTAATGATAGAGGATGTGGTTATGCCTGCTAATCTTATCCCGTTAAATATTGTGGATTTTGATGTGATTTTGGGCGTGGATTAGTTGTATTACAATCGTGCCAATATTGATTGTTACAAGAAATCAGTTGCTTTTCATTGTCCTGGATTACCTAAGGTTACTTTTGTGGGTGAACAGAGTGGGGTGAGACATGGTGTTATTTCTGCCATGAGAGCAAAAAGAATGTTAAGCAAAGGTTGCCAGGGATATCTAGCTCATGTGGTATTAAATGATGTTGCTCCTAATAACGTGGAGGAGATTGGAGTAGTCAAGCATTTTCCTGATGTGTTTCCTAATGAATTACTTGGATTGCTGCCAGATAGAGATGTGGAGTTCACCATTGAGTTGCTTCCAAGTACGGATCTTATATCGTTGACTCCATATAGAATGGCTCCTACTGAGTTGAGAGAATTGAAAATTCAATTGCAGGAATTAGTGGACAAGGGTTTTATTCAGCCTAGTACTTCACCTTGGGGAGCTCCAGTTTTGTTTGTGAGAAAGAAAGACGGGACCTTGAGATTATGTATTGATTATAGGCAATTGAATCGGGTGATGATTAAAAACCGTTATCCTTTGGCTCGTATTGATGACTTGTTTGATCAACTGCCTGTGTGTTCTCTAAAATTAACTTGAGGTCGGGGTATTACCAATTGAAGATTAGAGAAAACGATATCCCTAAAATAGCTTTCAGGACACGTTATGGGCATTATGAGTTTTTGGTGATGCCGTTCAGATTAAATAATGCCCCAGCAGCTTTCATGGATTTGATGAACCGAGTATTCCAGCCATATATTGACAGGTTCGTCATTTTGTTCATTGATGATATTCTGGTTTACTCAAAGTCTAAATCAGATCATATTCGACATCTTACTTTAGTGTTGAAGAGATTGAGGGAACGTAGATTATATGCTAAATTGAGTAAATGCCAATTTTGGTTGAATCAAGTGGCATTTTTGGGGCATGTGATTTCTGCTTGGGGTATTCAAGTAGATCCTCAAAAGGTTGCAGCGGTGGAGAATTGGGAACAACCTCGAACCGTTACTGAGGTACGGAGTTTTCTTGGCTTAGCAGGATACTATAGACGGTTTGTTAAGGATTTTTCAGTTATTACTTTGCCATTAACGAGGTTGACGAGAAAAAAGGTTAAATTTGAGTGGGATGATAATTGTGAACAAAGTTTCCAGTAGTTAAAGTATTTTCTCACTCATGCACCTATTTTAGCACTCCTAGATGATGGTGGAAATTTTGAAGTTTACAGTGATGCTTCTTTAAATGGCCTGGGATGTGTATTGATGCAACATGGTAGGGTGATTGCTTATGCTTCACGGCAATTGAAGTCTCATGAGATGAACTACCCTATGCATGATCTTGAGTTAGCAGCCATCATTTATGGTTTGAAGATTTGGAGACATTATCTCTATGGTGAGAAGTGTAAGATCTTCATAGATCATAAGAGTCTTCAGTATATCTTCACTCAGAGGGATCATAATCTTCGTCAACGGAGATGGATTGAATTGCTTAGTGATTATGATTGCACGATTGAGTGTCATCCTGGTCGTGCAAATGTAGTAGCGGATGCACTAAGCAGGAAGACTTCAGCTAGACTTCATGCCATTTATCATTTTCATGTTCCTGTTCTTGCTGATTTGAGGTCTACTGGTGTGAAATTAGCGGTGGAAGAACGAGAAGAAGCCTTGCTAATTTTCAAGTTAGGCCAATTTTAGTGGATCGAGTGCTTGAAGTGCAAATGAATGATGAGGAGACCCAGGAAATAATTAAAGCAAGGGTAGATGGTAAGAAGAAAGACTTCAGAATCACGGAATCAGATGGCATGTTTATGCAAGAAGGAAGAATGTGTTGTGGCTAATGATTTGGAATTAAAGAAAGCCATTCTTGACGAAGCACATATTTCAGCTTATGTGATGCATCTAGGAGGTACTAAGATGTATCATACCATTCGACCATTTTATTATTGGCCAGGTATGAAAAGGGAAATTGCTGAATATGTGTGTAAGTGTGTCATTTGTCAGCAAGTTAAAGTAGAGAGAAATAAGCCTTTTGGATTGATACAGCCACTTCCCGTTTGATGTGAAAGAAACTGACACACAAATTAAAACCCTATGATTGTAGTATATGAAAATAGGGATCGTTTTAGTCCGGGGATTAGAAGGGCTGCTAATCTACACAAATTAGACTCAATTACACTTAACTAGACTTAAAAACACTAAACTAGACTCTTATTACTCAAAACTGACTCAAAACACTTAAAACATCAACAAATAATCAAAAAGACACAATTCTAGACCTAACAAGTGATTTTGACGAAAATAAGACTTAAGTTGACTGAAGAGACTAAAAGAAAACAGATTTTGACTCAAATAACAAGACTCAATGAAAAGGGATTGTTTTTGATGAATTTAAAACTTAAAATAGAAACTTTGCATAAAACACTTTATAAACACGAATTTGGTGAATTGAAAAGGGTAAAAAGCTAGTTAGAGGGTCCTTCTCCACACCTGACATATGCACACAAACCAATTTCCAGTTATTATTCCTTTAAACCATGAATGACAACACCCCAGATTAACTGTGATAGCACAAATTAACCATTAGATTTCCCTTAGTTCATTGAATTGAATGGATTACGCATTTGATGCTAAATAAATTAAGCACTCAAATTAAACCCTCTTGTTGACAATTGTAGTATAGATGCAAGTAGGGATCGTTCTGGACCAGGGATTAGGAGGGCTAGCTAATAACCTCTAAACTGACTCAAAAACATAAAAACAAAGTTAAAAACATCTGAACAAACTCAAAGGACTCAAAACAGGTTCACAAGACTCAAAACAAACTAAAAACACTCAAAACAGCTTAAAAACACCAATTGGACAGTTGCTAACTCTAAACACAATTTTGGACGAAATTAGGGTTTTGGCTTGACTCAAAACACTTCAAAACACAAACAAAACAGATTTTAAACACTTTGAAACAAGAAAGTAAAGGGGGCTTTTGGTTTTGACGAATTTGAAACAAACAAACAAATTGTAAAACTAAACAGATTGTAAAACGAATTTTGGGAAATAAGATGGTTGATGGATTAGCTAGAGTTCCATTCTTCACACATGACACACTTGAACATAAATGGATTTCCAATTGCTTTTCAATAAATTATGAAGCTCAACACCCCAGATTAACTGTGAATGCATGATACATTTGCCAAGAATTCAATTAACGCGATTGTGACTAGCAACCTTCACTACTCATGAATATAAATTCATAACGATTAGGTGAAACTCGCTTATATTCTAGCATCAAACTCATGAATGTAAACTAAGTAGGCCTCTTTAATCAACATACAAGAATCAGTTTTGAAGAAAACAGTTAATTGAATTGCATTCACAACTTATCAAATCACAACTGAAAGTAATTAATTCATATCTCAAATATGTTCATGGCGTCGAACTCCCCCTAGCTAAATAGGGGTTTAGCTCCTCATACTTGCAATTAAACATAAACAATTGAAATTAAACATGGAAAACCAAAGTAGAATACACCTAGAATGCTCGAGCAATCCAAATTGAATGGCTAGCATAACTCCAAGCAATCCTCCTTCCTTGCAAATATGCGGCACAAAGGTGTGAGTGGTGAATGGATGGTCTAAGGGTTGCGGCAGGTTATGTAGAGAGGGTTAGGGGTGTGTAGAGAATCTGTGGTGATGGGTGATAGAGGATGGATGGGTAGATAGGTGGATGGAATGGCAAAAAAGTGTGTAGAGAGTGCTCTGACGTGAATAGATGTGTTTTATTTATAAGGGAAGGAATGAGCAGGACCTAATTAAGTTTTAGAATCAGAATTGAAGTCCAAATCCTCCAAGAAAAGATTAAGTAAAAATCAGAAATCAAAAGGAAAGGGAAAGGCATTTAATTGTCAGAAAATCAAAAGGAAAAGGCTAAGGGATATGCGGCTGGTTTTAGGGAAAGGGAAGTAGGAAAGTTTTAAAGGAAAGTAGGAAACTAGGAAGGGAAAGGGCTAGGGAATTTCGGCAGAATGCTTTGGGGTAGGAAAAGTGCATTCCCTTGCAGCAAAAAGGAAAGGGAAAGGGGGGAAAAGTGCGGCACATGTGAAGGGTAGGTCCAGGACTTCTAGAAATAGGTAATTAAGTGTCCTAATGTAATCTGGAGCCTCTTTTGTTGCTGGAACTTTTGGGAATTTTTGGATTAGGAAAGGTCAAACCCAAAGTAGGAAACCCTAGGCTAACATCCCTTCTTCAAGTAGGAATCCTTGTCTTTGTGGGAATCCTTATTCTTCTAGGAATCCTCGTTTGAGTAGGAATCCCTGTCCAACTAGGAATCCTCTTTCAATTAGGAGTCATTCTTCAATTAGGAATCCTTTTTCGATTAGGAATCCTTATGTGAGTAGGAATCCTTCTCTAAGTAGGAATCCTTGTGCAATTAGGAATCCTTCCTCAATTAGGAATCTGATGTGAAATAAGTTAAGCACTCAAATTAAACCCTCTTGTTGTCGAATTGTAGTAAATATGCAAGTAGGGATTGTTCTGGACCGGGGATTAGGAGGGCTTCCTAATGACCTCTAAACTGACTCAAAGATATAAGAACAAAGTTAAAAACGTTTAAACAAGCTTAAAAAACTCAAAATAGGTTCATAAGACTCAAAACAACATAAAAACACTCAAAACAGCCTTAAAACAAGGCAGTTTCTGACTCAAAACACACTTTGGACGAAAATAATATTCTAACTTGACTCAAAACACTTTAAAAACATAAACTAAGCAGATTTAGACACTTTGAAACAAGAAAGTAAAGGGGGGGGGGGTTGTGGTTTTGGCGAATTTGAAATAAACACACAAAGTATGA
>JADOBS010300048.1:0-10316 GCA_015708375.1 Cydonia oblonga | reverse complement strand
CTCAAAATCCTTTCTTCTCTTTAATGTTGTTAAAGAGTCTTGTGTTTCACCATTCACTAGGCTTTGAAAGTCATGGGTTTTAGAATTGTTTTTGAATGCATGCCTACTTTAAAGTGTTATTAGTTTGCATACGTGTTCAAATGTTCTCACATATTCTTAGCAAGGACAAAAAATTTCCTTAAGAAGAAAGGGTCCAAAAATGTGAATTTGACCCTAAAAGTTGTATGAATCTCCCCTTTGTGTTTAAAGGTTGTTTCTGCAATTAAAAGTTGAATTCTAAGTGTTGATTTCATTACTTTGCTTACTATCGCTTTAAGATCCTTTGTGTATCCTTACCTTTCTTTGTTAGCCAATACCCTAGCCCCGTTACAACCCTTACACTTCAATCTTGAGTGTTGTGTATTTCAATATGTGGAGGTTGAAATTGGTATGAGCATATGGTATCCCTAGTTCTCACGTCTAAGTAGTGGCATTCCGTTCATGAGATCATATACATGTTATATTAATAATTCCAAAAAGTGCCTTCTTTGTTATAACATATGTGAGTGTTAGACTACATGTTTACATCAATCTTCTCACATATACCTAGTGTAGGGAGTGTAGTCAGAAAATGTGTGAAAATAGAGAGTACATCCAGTGAGGAATTGAGTGAATTCTCTAAGGCATGTTACTACATTCAAAACATTGTTTTAATTGATTAAATGCGAGCTAGTGAGTGGTTACTGCGATTAACTATGAGCTTGAGGGTAAGGATGGCTAAAATCTACGTGAGTAGTGATTTTTAACATGTCATATTTCATTGGAAATCCCTAAGGCAAACGTTGGAACATTTAGGTTATGTTTTGCTTGTTTTGTTTTGCTCGAGGACTAGCAAAAGCTAAGTGTGGGGGAATTTGATAGGAGCATATTTATGCGACTTAGTTAGCTTGTTTCTTTACATTTACTTAGTTAGTTTCTACTTATTAGAGTGGTTTAAGCCATTTTCATGTGTTTGTACGTCCAAATGGCAAAGTTGGCAAAAAAGTGCAATTTGGAGCATTTTAGAGCAGTTTTGGGCTTGGAATGGATAGCATGTGCATGGAGCAAGGTGGATGGACATTTTTGAAGTTCAAGAGAGGCTAGGAATGTGTTAAAGATATGGAGAAATTAATTCAAGACAAAGAAGATAAGGAATTGGCTAAAAAGAAGGAGCATTATCCAGAACCTTATCCAAAACCTTATCTTATCCAACCTTATCCAAACTTATATTATCTTATCTTATCCAAACATTATCCTATTTTATCCAACATTATCTCATCTTATCTCCAGCTGCAAAAGGAATCCTTATCCTATTCTAAATACTTCCCATCTGATTTTAGGAGTCCTAATCCATTTTAACACCCTAATCCTTCTTCTCCTTGGTTTCTGCCAAACCCTAGCCTATTTATATGTGTTTATGCTCCAAGTTTCAGGGATTTTTTAAGTTTTTTAGAGAAATTTGGAGAGAGACATTCAGAGAAGAAATTGAGAGATTTTTAGAGAGAAGTGTGTTGTGCTGCACCTGCAAGGAGGAGAGAATGAGAGCCGAACCTGCAACCATCCATTCGAATGCTGGGGAGATTTCTAAGTTCTTTCTATCCCTTATTTTAGTTTTGATGCTTACTTTAGATTGCTTTTCAACTATGATGAACATGTGGAACTAATTTCGTTTTAGCTAGAGGTGAATTCGAAGCCATGATCATATGTTTTATATGAATTGATTACATTCAGTTATTGTTTCATAAATCGTGAATGCAATTTACTTATCTATTTGATGGAGAACTTGTTCTTATGTGGTCATTAAGGGTGCACAGTTAGTTTGCATGCAGGGATTTGATGCTAGAATGCAATTTCACCTAATCGTTATGAACTTATATTTATAAGTAGTAAAAGTCGCTAGTCACGATTGTGTTAACTAAATTCCTGGCAGGAGTATCATGCAGTTCATAGTTACGAATGCCTTTTCAATGCTTATGATTTTCATAGAACTTAATGATCTTTGATATGTATCTCTATCATGCAGTTCATATAGGGAACTTGATAAGAATAATTTGGTTACGTCGGTGAGTCCAACTCAATGGATTTAGGAAAACTGGAAATTGATTTTGGGCATTGTCATTCGTAGGAAGAATAACTGGAAATTGATTTGTATGCATATGTTTCATGTGCGGAGAAGAACTCTCTAGCTAGCCTTTCACCCAATTTTCGTCCAAATTTACTTTGTTTCTGCAATTTGTTTTGAGTCAAAATTCGTCCCAAAACCCCCCTAGTTATTGTTTTGTGTTAGTTTAGTCTAGTTTTCAGTTTTTAAGTTTAATTTGTGTTGATTAGCATCCCTTCTAATCCCCGGCCTAGAACGATCCCTACTTGCTCATACTACAACTATCTAAAAAGGGTTTAATTTTTGTGTTAGTTTCTACCACATCACCCACATGGGGTGTTCGCATCATCTCAATTAGCTCATCTAATTCTCATCCGTTATAGTTTACCTCCTCATACAAAATATGGGGCACGTAACCTTGTGAGAACAAACGTACTTATCCAGGAGCGCTGTCATTATGCTACCACCAAACTTAACAAGAGTGCATCAATAGGAAGTTCATCGCTTTATACCCAAACAGTTCATCATACACCAAACTTGACGTTCTTTATCCCTCGCTATGATACAAAAGCAATGTCATGTTCCACAAGTATCATGTATCCATATCTATGTTTTACAACAAATATCAAATAGACATTGGCCAACTAATGAATCACATGACATAGTGTAGTCTTCAAACTACCTCCCTAAGCTCTCATGTCAGTCTAACTTGGTTTAACTACTTGCCTAGACATGCCTCTTGGGACAGTATATAGCTAACTCGATCATCTTAGATAAGCCTATTAAAGTAGTGATCATTAAATCTCATCTTTCGAACATAGGCTTTAGTCCAAAGGGCATAATGGTTAGGTCACATAGATGGTTCACATAGTGACTTGAAGCGGAATCAATTCGTCACTCCCACTATCAGCGCTTGCTTTTCTAGATTATCGTAAAGAATGGTTAGCACTTGGCAGGAAAACTTTGTCCGATAGAGGTTACTTTGCTCGTTGACCAAATTTCGTCAAGCAAAAGTCTTTGAAGAAACCAAAGTTGACCACTTTTGCCCTACCAAATGTTTTATTATGTTGGTAAAGTTACTTTGCCCGATGAAAGTCGGCTCATCAGGCAAAACATTCGTTGGACAAATGGTAATTTATGGTAGTGATAATACTCTTACATAGTCAAATTTGTTAATTTCATAGAATTATAGAAGAGAGACTTAAGATTCTGCAAAGGCATTAGAGATAATAGATAATTTTGTTGGAGTTAAATTCTTATATAACCCTAAGTTGGTTGCACAGTTGCACACAAATACAAACTAGGGTTAGATCTCTTTTATGTTAGTTATATACGGTTTAGAGGTAAGTTATTGCCTACATAACCTTGAGGTGATCCTTGTGAACTAACCCACAATCCTTAAAACTCCCCATCAATTTGCTGTTTGAGGAGTAGCAATGCGTGGAAGTTGGGGTTCTCTAATCCAACTTGCAAATGCATATTTAGAGATGAAGAGTAAGAAAACAAGTACCAAAGTATACTTCCATCCTGATGTCCGATGACAGTTCTCTTCCTCCAATCAAGAATAATCAATCAATTATAACAAGGAAACCAACTAACAAACCTTTATAGTTTAGAAGAAAAAGATATACCTTTTTGTGATCTTTGAGGAGCAGGTGAGGAGATGGTAGTAACACAAGCAAAATTAAGAAATTATCATTTTGACTCGCAAGCTATTTTCATAAAATCTCTTTTCCTTAAAAGAAGGAAAGAAAACTGAAAAACCTAAAATAGTTGTAGGATAACGAGATGAAGAAAGAAGGAGAAAGATATTAGCAATACATTTAAGAGGAGATCCTTTGGAGGAAGATGGTACTCTTATTTGATAACTCATTGCTTCTTTGACACCTGATTTTGTGGGTGCTGATCTTGCAACCATCATCAATGAAGCTAATTTACTTGTTGCTTGTAGGAGTTGGTAATGTGTAAATTGATGAATTGATTTTGTGTTAATATGAGAATTGTAATGTGCTAGTTAAGTCTCATAGGGCTTGATAGTGGACAAGTGTCCTAATCTAAGTAATGTAAATGGATGGTTGAGATTGAATTGAGGATCTATCTCTCTTTCTCTCTCTCCTCCAACGATTATTTTGTTGGTATGTGAGCTCACATGCTTAGTGAGCACACTCTCTGAAAATATGGAAAAAGTTGTAGAGTACATTCTCTGAAGATTTCCTGATAGAAATTCCATGCTTCTTTCTTCTTCTTCTAGTCTGAGAATTCTGTATTTTTCTTTCTTAATTACTATCATGGCCTCAGAGCCAGGTTGGGTCTAAATTTCTAGGCGTCATGTCTGTTAGGGTTGAGCTCGGATTCACAGCAACAAGCTTATTGCAATGATTCCAGTTCATATCAGTGATCGAGTCTACCATGGATGGATTTGGAGGAGGAGAGCTTAGAGCACCAGTTTTCAATGGAGAGAATTTTGATTTCTGGAAAATCAAAATGAAGACCATTTTCCGTTCACACGAATTATGGTTTCTGGTTGAAAATGGGTATGAAACTCCGGTGAAGAAGGAGGAGGAGCTTACAGAGACTGAGAAGAAGCTGATGCGTGAGAATGTGGTCAAGGATGCTAGAGCACTTGGAATCATCCAAGGTGCCGTTTCAGATCAAATTTTCCCGAGGATCGCAACCTAGGAAAATGCAAAGGCTGTGTGGGACATTTTGAAACAAGAATTTGTTAGTGATAAGCAAGTAAGATCTGTGAAACTTCAAGGTCTTAGGCGAGATTTTGAATATACTCGTATGAATGATAATGATTCTCTCTCTGTGTATATTGCCAAAATGTTTGATTTGATTAATCAAATGAGAAGCTATGGTGAAGATCTGAGTAATCAAAGAATTGTTCAAAAGTTGTTAATTAGTCTACCTAAGTCCTATGATAGTATTGAAGCTGTGATAGAAAATACTAAGGACTTAGATACCATAATGCACAGGATGTAGTCGCTACTTAAAGGGTTATGAACAAAGGCTTGATAGACATGGGGAAAGCAGTATGGAGAAGGCATTTGCTAGTTTGAATTTTGCACCGAAATCAAACAGGCTTAATGGTCAGCCAAACAGTAAACACCAGAAGAATTTTAAGCAAAAAGGGAAACAATGGGGTAACAAGGCTGATTTGGGTAATAAGGCTAATTTTCTTGTGAAGAATGATGCAAACAACACTGGAGATCAGTGTAAATTCTATGATAGATTACACTATGGAGAATGTTGGGTTAAAAACAAAGTCAAGTGTCACAAGTGTAACAAAATTGGTCATATTGCAAGATACTGCAATACAAACAAGGTTGTGCAACAAGTGAATTTTGTTAATCAGGTAGAGGAAACTGGAAACCTATTTTATGCTAATCATTCTAGAAAATGAAGAAGATAAGTGATGAATGGTACATAGATAGTGGATGTAGTAATCATATGACATCCAAGGAAGATTTGCTTGTTGACATTAACAGAAATGTGAAAGCCAAGGTCCAAGTAGACACTGCAAACTTGGTTGAAGTGGCAGGAAAAAGGACATTGATCATTGAAACAATGAAAGGCAGAAGATACATAAAAGAAGTAATGCTTGTACCTAGTATTGCAGAGAACTTGCTCAGTGTAAGACAGATGATAGAGCATAGTTATTTCCTTTTGTTTGGATATTATAAAGTGGATGTGTTTGATGACACTAAGCAATCTGGTGGTTAGTGTGAAACAGAAGGGAAATAGATGTTTTCCTTTGATTCTTAGTAGCAACAAAGAACTAGCATTGAGAACAAATGTAAAGGAAGATGCAAAAATGTGGCACAAAAGATTTGGGCACCTAAATTTTAGGAGCCTGAAGCTATTACAGAGTCAAGGAATGGTATTGGGGCTCCCTGAAATCCAAGATAGTGATGATGTATGTCAAGGTTGTGTACTTGGGAAGCATCATAAATAGCCATTTTCCAAGGAGAACACATGGAGAGCACAAGAACCATTAGAGCTGATACATTCTGACGTTTGTGGACCTATGAAGGTTCTAACCACAAGTGGGAACAGATACTTCTTCACATTCATAGATGACTATTCACGAATGTGTTGGATCTATTTTATGAGAAATAAATCAGAAGTGATAGGGATATTCAAAAAGTTTAAAGCAATGGTTGAACTACAATGTTGTTACTCTTTGAAGAAACTAAGAAGTGATAAAGGTGAATAATTCACTTCCACTGAGTTTAATGCATTTTGTGAATCAATTGGGATGGAAAGACAACTCACAGTGCCATATACTCCACAGCAAAACGGAGTGGCAGAAAGAAAGAATAGGACAATAGTGGAAATGGCTAAAAGCATGCTGCATGAGAAAGATCTACCCTACAAACTATGGGGAGAGGCAGTCAATACTATAGTCTACTTATTGAATAGATGTCCTGCAAGTGCATTAGACCGTGTCACACCATTTGAAGCTTATAAAGAAAGAAGACCAGGGATTAAACATCTTAAGGTATTTGAAGCTGTATACTACTTTCTAATTCCTGGAGATTTGAGACATAAACTGGAAGCATCAAGTGTAAAAAGAGTCTTTATTGGATATGGAGCCTGTGAGAAGGGATATAGAATTCTAAATCCAACCACAATGAAGGTGATTGTGTCTAGAGATGTAGTGTTTGAGGAGAATAGGAAGTGGGATTGGGGAAAAAACAAAGTGAGGGAAATCTGTGTTCCTCTAACTCTACCTAAATTTAAAGAAACAGATGTTAGTAAAGTTGGGAAATCTGTGATCATTTTATCAAGGAGGCTTTGCAAAATGTAATCATTGATTTAGTGTATTGTCCAACCAAAGATCAGGTAGTAGACATATTCACAAAGGCATTGGCCAAGGAACAGTTTTGTCATCTCAGAGAGCAATTAGGAGTAAGATTAGTTCACAATTTAGGAGGAGTGTTAATGTGTAAATTGATAAATTGATCTTTGTGTTAATGTGAGAATTGTAATCTGCTAGTTAAGTCTCATAGGGCTTGATAGTGGACAAGTGTCCTAATCTAAGTAATGTAAATGGATGGTTGAGATTGAATTGAGGATCTATCTCTCTGTCTCTCTCTCTCTCTTTGTGTCTCCTCCAACGGTTATTTTGTTAGTATGTGAGCTCAAATGCTTAGTGAGCACACTCTCTGAAAATATGGAAAAAGTTGCAGAGTACATTCTCTGAAGATTTTCTGATAGAAATTCCTTGATTCTTTCTTCTTCTTCTAGTTTAAGAATTCTGTATTTTTCTTTCATAATCGCTAACAGGAGTATGTTAAAGTATACACTACATCCAAATTATCACTAGTTTTTTTCTATCCATGTGCACATTGATCTTAACTTAAATCATATTAATTTGTGGTTTTTTGCAGGTGGTGAAACTGTGGCCAGAGAAGATGTAATGGAAGAAATTGAAAGGGCAAAGTTTGGAATCAATGATAAGCAACTTAGCCCTGTAAGAATATTTTAATATTCTAAAGTGGTCTATATGACATGGTCCATATGATATGTAGGGTTTAACGGATATTATTATTTGTAAATAATCCTATTGGTCAAATTATGAGAAATATTTCCTATCGAATTACTGTGATGGGTGGTAATTGATTATAGGCTTTAAATGGAACCGGGTCCTTTCTCTGCCTATATTGCATATACCCATCTAATATGCACTTGATAGAAAAACACGATTAGGGTTTTCACGTGCAAATAGAGGCAAGAGAGAGGACAGCTATTTCCTCAGCCGCTGATAGAATCCAATTGGGATCTCATAGCGTTCGTTGTCATGGATCAAGGTACGCTTGGTTGTTTAATGTATTTCCGCATTTTATTTGTATGTGAAAATCATGAAGTTCTATGATCTTGGCTTAGTTGATTTATGATTTACATGTGGTATCAAAGCCTAGTTAAGAGCTCTCATGATTTTCCATTTACGATTATGAACTTTAACTGAATCGACTTGATTAGGGTTTTGTTTCGAAATAAATTATGATCCGCTATGCTATTTTGAAATAACCTAATCGATGTTTTGAATTGTGAATGTTCTTTATTTATTGTAAATCGCACTCAGATCAAGAATATTTTAATTATGATGCTGCTGCTTACTATCAGCATAATTTTTAAATCTGCAAGAATGGAATGGTGGCTTATTAAGGTTCAATGTCTGCTGTTTTGAGGCAGGCATGATTATATTTTATTTGCATGTATCAATTATGCATGTTGGGATTAAGAAATTGTAATCTTAGTTTTATTACAATTTTTGCTGAATTGCATATTTGGGTATGGAAATTATGATGCAATTTGGGCGATTCTTTTAGTTGGACTAGTTAAAGTACTTTGATTACCTATGACTGATCATTACGATTATAAACGTCATTCATTTAATTTGTAATTCGTCTTACAAAATTGTTTGTAAGTCACCAAAGTGGCCAAACTAGAAAGATCACATGGATTCACATTAAATGATGATTGATCAATTACTCATGGTAGGATGATGCATATGAACGAACAAAACCTTATTAGGTTTTAAAGGTTTGTACGTGAGTAATATGTTTTTCATTTGTCATAAGTTCTTAAGGGTCACCCAAAGGTAGACTAATTGCTCATATGATTGATGATATAAATGTGGTGAGAGTTGTATATTTCATTTTTATTTGTTCGGATATCCAAAGATAACGAAACCTGTCTTATTAGAGATGTACAATTATCAATAAGGTATTATGCATTGAATTGTTTGTATTGTTGTAGTATCTACCCAAAGGAGAATATGATAATACACTTATTGTTATTACACGTGTTTTTATTACTCAAAGCATTAATGTTGTGAGCACTTTTGAATTGCAGTATCAGCGCCTATTTCTCTTCATTCACTTGCTCCATCTATTCCCTCAATTAATGGAACAAATTTCTCAGATTGGAGTGAGCAAGTTCAGTTTCACCTTGGTGTCCTGGATCTTGATTTAGCACTCCGAACTGACAAATCTGCTGCTCTTACGAATACAAGCAGCACTTAGAAAAAATCTCTCTATAATGCCTGGGAGAGATCGAATAGATTGAGCATGATGTTTATACGAATGACTATAGCGAGCAACATAAAGATTGGCCTTCCTCAAGCTGAAACTGCTAAGGAGTACTTGAAAAATATTAAGACTCGTTTCAAGAGAGCTGGCAAATCTCTTGCTGGGACATTAATGGCTGAGCTTACCACCAAGAAATTTGATGGTATGCGAAGCATGCATGAGCATGTCCTTGAAATGACTAATATAGCAGCAAAGCTAAAAACTCTTGGAATGAATGTGGATGACTCCTTTCTTGTTCAATTTATTTTGAACTCCTTGCCTCCTCAGTATGGGCCATTTCAAATCAACTATAATGCTATTAAGGATAAATGGAATGTTGATGAATTGGCCACTAAACTCGTTGAAGAAGAGGGAAGGCTTAAGTAGCAAGGAGAACATTCTGTTCCTTTAGTAAGTTAATAAGCTGAAAGAAAATTTGGAAGAAAGCCTGGAAAGGGAAAAAAAAAAAAGAGGATCCCCAAGGTGAATAGACCCGCTAACGCTATTCAGGCTCATGATAAGAACAAAAAGGTGATTTATGTCGCTTCTATAGGAAGCCTGGGCATTATCAAAAGAATTGCCAGAAATTCAAAGAATGGTTCGAAAAGAAAGGTGAGCCTTTGGCTTATGTAAGTTTCAAATCATATTTAACTAACGTTCTTTATACTACTTGGTGGGTTCACTCTAGTGATACGGCTCATATTTCTAATTCGATGCAGGGATTCCTTACGACCCAAACTTTAAATCCAAATGAAAATTTCATTTTCATGGGGAATCAAGTCAAAGCTCCAGTTGAAGCTGTTGGAACCTTTTGTTTAATTTTGGATAATGGATATTGTTTGGATTTATTTCAGACACTTTATGTTCCTAGTTGTTCCAAAAATTTGGTTTATGTTTTGAAGCATGACCGTAATGGATTTTTTTATAAAGTTGGTAATGAATGTTTCAGTTTATATAAGTGTTGATGCACAAAATCAGCGAGGACTTTGGCACAACAGAAAGTGTCAAGTTTGTGACCTTCACTAGATTGTTCCGGTCACTGGTGTAGGTAAGTATGTAAATGGACAGAGACAGGGAAGCAAATAACACAAGATGTACGTGGTTCACCCAGATTGGCT
>JADOBS010300047.1:0-10316 GCA_015708375.1 Cydonia oblonga | reverse complement strand
GAGCCACAATAGTCTGAAAAAGAAGAGCTAATCAATGATGGAATACAAGTTGTTACTGCAGAACGAAAGCACAAAAGAGGAAAAATTAATTTGAGGGAAGTATTAGGCACGAGTTGATACAGTTGGACCAGCAAGGAAGGATGTCCCTGAGTCTACAATGGCACCACAACCACCCTTGCACAGTCCTGATAATTTCAAATTTTGATGTTATGCCATGAATTCCTAGACTTGTCGAGATTCTAATTAGCAAATTTAATCTTTAAGATGGAATAAAGATAGTTAAACAACGTAGGAGTGGAAGTGTAATGGAACCTGTAGATTTGTCTGCAACAATAACATCTCCAACCTCAATCTGGAGAGATCAATGAAACCGAAACAAATGTCATCTCATTAGGCAAGAAAAAATATATAACTGCAGAACACCAACTTCTTATCACTACAATAAACCTGCCAGTAACCCTTTTGTGAAATTGGGGCGTAGGTGTGATCACCAGTAAAGTGCCTCCAATCAAATCCACCAAAGACGATCTCACCTCCCACCTTCGATGTTGGATCATGATTTAGCCAGATGGAGAAAATTTGCTGGCTCATATGACCTTGTTGCGCCATGTTAAACCTGCACCCGGAAAACTAATGTCTGCTTTTAAGCATCAAAACTCTTTCTTTTCTTTCTAAAAGCATCGAATTCCAAAAGGAAGAGAAATACCGCTAAACCAAAAGCTAGTTTATGATATATCAGTGCTAAAAAGTTTATGCCAGAACCATACCACACTGGTGTGGCTTCACCAACAGAAATATCCTGAAATCCAAGTCCAAGGACTCCATCAAACCGTGCCGTTAAGAATGTTGGGAATCCTTCCCTTGTAATCTCAACAAATTCCTATAGGATGGGAACAGATATTCCAAAAGCATCAACAACTTGGAAAAGGAACACATTTAAACAAAAACTCCAGAAAACCCAAAAAGGAGAGACAAAGTGAGAGAGACCCACTTGATCTCTGACGATAACATCCCCAATTTTCAAATTATCTTCACTAAAGTAGCCGGAAATCGAACCAGACCCATAAGGAATTTTGGAGGGTATTCCTAAATAATTAACAACACACAACATCAACTTGCAGTTAAATTCTATAAAAAAATTGCTCAAAATGTAAGGGATAGGAAAAAATTACCAATTTTTGTATAAGTGCTCGAAAGGCTTGCCCTGTATTTAGAATGAAAATAGCAAGAAATCTGCAAACATTCATACTTTTACAAACTACTCAAAAACTCCAGGAACAACAAAAGAAAATATAAAATCTCACTGCAAATTACACTTACAGAAAGGATGCATCTTGAAGATGGGACCCACAGATTGGAGCTGCCGGTGTCAAAGACAACAGCAAAGTGCTGCGGTGGGGTGCCAATAGCAATGTAGCCATAAAACTGGGTGTCCCGATAATTTTTCAGATCCACAATGTTGGATTTGAGATCACTGGGTTGGGAAACTTGTGACCTGGAGATTCTTGCAGCATTCAATCTGGTGAGGTCCAAAGGCTGCTTCTTTAGACCAATTCTCAGTAACCCATCACTGGATTTTGTATCAGCAGCCAAGGAGCCTGACCAAACCCACATACAAATTGCAACCACAAGTCCCTTAAACCTCATTTTTCAGACTTCTGTGGCTGCCATGGAATATAATAAAATACAATTTCAGTAGACTGAATTTCACCACAGCTGTGCAGTTGGACGGACCCCAACCTCATAACTATTCATCCATTCAATTTCATCATGTGTGCGAGAAAAATTTTCACTATCAATTTCAAAATTTCCATTCTTCTTTTAATTCGAGAGATATTGTAATCTAATCTAAACTACGGGAAGAAAAATTTAAACTTGAGTGCACAAAGTAAAAACATTGTCCTAACCAACTTGGCTATGCGTTGATTTGCAACTCTGAATAACTACTTCTAAAATCCCCATATTCAAAGATTTGAACTTAGCCTAAGAAATTATGGTATGAAAGAAAATTTTCAGTTAAGCCTCGGTATTAAGTGACTATATCCTATAAGAGTGGAATTTTACACCGATCAAGCTCAATCTTCTTATCTGATAATATAAGAATTTGCCCGACGATATTAACTCACATGTTAATAATCATGAAGATGTAGTGTTCATACCTGGCTGCAGTTTCAGGTGGGAAGGAGTGGCATGGCTTCCGCTATTTATAGAAGGAGGGGGGAGACGATAGAGAGTTTGGGAAACCACGAGGCAGTTTCTAGGTCTGTACGGGTTTAGGAATTGACCAAAATAATATACGGACATAGACACGTACCTTGCTTGCTTGCTAGCAGAGAACGTATGTTGCTTGCTTGCTTGTAGAGAACGTATGTTGCTTGCTTGTAGAGAAAGCTCAGCTGCCAACTGCTAAGGATTTGTTACTATAATGTTTGAGTCGAGTTGGGAAATTTCTTCATGAATGATTGAATGACCACAATGGCAAGTGCTAATTGGCACGTACTAATATAGCAATAAACGAATCCGTTACAAACTTTTAATAAAAATTAGATTGAAGATGGCTAAAACATGTTTCATGTTTTTAGTGTTTTATTTATTTATTTTTTTTTTTGTGAATATACACATGTCACTGCTCTTCCAATTCAATTTTTTCATCGCTCGATTTGCCCTGGTACATGAGATACTTGTAGGTAGTTTGAAGAACTACCTGACTTGAACATTGATGTTCCACTCGAGGATTGGTATGCACTTTTGATCGTTTCGTTTATATTTATTGTTGTGTGGTATTCTTTTTCCTTAAATCAGATTGAAAACCTTGGTTAAAAGAAAATTCCTAAAGAATATTAAAAGAAAAATGGTTTGGGCCTGTGGGCCATCCTGATGATGGGCCTAGATAGGAAGCCCAAAGGATGATGGTTGGGCCGGGTTACATAAATATCATAAAGTAAGGAGTTTAGCGCCCAAAGTACGCGTCTAACGGCGGCAGGTTTTTCACCGTTACTTTCTTCGTTTTTGGCGCTTGAGCGACGCTCATGTCGCAAAAAGGGCAAACAAATCAAAATCCAAAACCCCAAAATTCAATACTCTGCAAATGCGAGAGTGGTAACTCACTGAGTCTGTGACTCGGCACACTGCAACTCTCTGAGTTTCCTGTTCAACAATGGCTTTGGAGGACGACGACTGGGATTTGAGCGCCGAAGAATTCGACTCTCTCGAAAGAGACGCGTTCCAGAAACTAGCTCAGCAACGCGTCAACTCCGCTTCCACTTGTTCTTCCTCCTCCTCATCGTATCCTTCATACGATCACCGCCAGGTGCACCAATCTTTCCTTGCCACGAACAATTACAGTAGCAACAGCAGCTTCCAGAGTTCCCCTGCGAAACCCGTTTCGAATTCTCTTCCGAACAAGGTGAAATTCGTCATTTCCCCATCAATGGTTCCTTTTTAAGTCTCTAGGGTTTAGGATGCCTAATTAATTGAAGTGTTCTTTATTTCTGAATTCGAATTATTACTATGTTTTTCTTGGATTTTTTTTGAATAAAAATTGAAAATTTAAAACCTTTATCTGTTTACATGTTTGTTTTGTAACAATGCAGGTAGCAGCTTTGCCAACCGGAACTAGAGTATTACCTCCATCAGTCCCATGTAAAGTAAACCTGGGTAATTTCCCCCTTACCCATTTCTTTTACACTTTTACTTCGAAGTTTTGAACTTTTTTTCTTTCACTGAAGTGTTAAAAATCAGCTCTTTCCAACGAAAAGTAGCTTATGAAACCTTATTTTGACTGCTTCATCACGTATGCTACTTGTATCAAGCATGAATAGTGGTCTTAAAAGGACTTATGCCTTTTCATATTTAATAGTTCTTCACTTTGAATATCGAAAACGATCAGAAATTAAATGCCCTACCTTGACAATCACCTTTTCATATTTAATAGTTCTTCACTTTGAATATCGAAAACGATCAGAAATTAAATGCCCTACCTTGACAATCACCAATGGTTAATCTTCCAATTCGTACCAGTTTGAACCTTTTTCATTCAATTTTATTACGGGCTGGTTGCATTGTTCCACCTGCTGATCTTATGTAGTTTCTGGCTAACTTTGAGCTCCTATCTCTATCTCGTTGCCTTTTTACAAGAAGATGGACATCTAAAAGAGCTACCTAAGATCACTGTTAAATTTTTTCTTCATGCGAGCGGAAACATTGCTGCAAAATTTCCTTATGACCAGGTATTTTTTGGGGTAAAAAATGTTCATTCACAACACTTGTCAAACTCTTCGTTTCCTTATCAATTATATTCCATGTTGCACCAGGTGGTAGTAGGTGCTGTCCGCCAAATCCCCAAAGCCACATGGTATGCAAAAGAAAGGTATCCCTACTTGATTCCCCTTCCTACCCAAAGCCACTTGGAAAATGCATTATGCTTTCTCTTCATATCTTGTATGGACTTTCGAAAAACGTGGACATGTTGTGGGATGGAGCTCCAGCCAGATGTAATAGTGTTGAAACTGCAGGTTATGGATGTTTCCTATACCTTCTTTGTCGTCTGCAGAGAAAGTTCTTCATCAGACATCTGGTGTTAATGTTGAGGTAATAACTGTTACCCTTTTCCAGTCTTACACAGGTGTTACATGATGGTTCAGTTTAAATTGGCACAAGTTGATTTTTGGCTTACTCATTGTTACCTTTTGCATTTGAAGTTCACCAAAACTGCATTGTTTTTTCACTTTGTTTCTTCATTTGATACTTTGTTACAAATTGTTTCAGGTAGAGAACTTAGATCCCTTAGTCCACCGTGCTATTGTTGCTGCCTCTGTTGTTCCAGACCTTCGAGGTAAAGGGTGGTATTAGTCAAGTTCAGTTTGTGCATAATTGATATGTTGGTATGAGTTGTCCTTTTCTTTTCCAGACAGTTTTTGGGTTTTTACATAATTCTGAGTGAATAAGATCTGTAACATGCAAATTGGAAAAAAGAAAGATAGGCGACAAGTATGTCTCCTATATTTTAGAATGTAAGCTCGTGAAAGGGTAAATATTGGTCTCTATTGTGGTATTTTTAATTGCTTTAGAGTGACAGGTTCTAATTTCTAGACATCTTTCTTCTTTTTTTTCTTCTAACTTTTGCATGCTATTTTTAATTGTTCTTTTGTTTTTTGGTGTCTTCACTGTCCAGACCAATATGGTAGGATACCTAGTTGTATTGAATCAAAGCTCTTGCCATTTCAGCGAGAAGGTGTTAGGTATATTTTAAATTTGCAGATTCTCCTCATTTGTAGAGTGTTATATGCAAGTTGCTTATATTTACATTCTTCTGAATCTCTGATAGTGTTGCGGATATTATATTATTTCCCCCCCAAGAAATATTGAATTTTGCTTAGTTATCATTTTTAACATCAGTATTGTTTTTTGTAGGTTTATTTTGCAGCATGGGGGGCGTGCTCTCCTTGCAGATGAAATGGGATTGGGAAAGACTTTACAGGCAAGAAATTCTTTATGCGTACTCTTTCTGTACCTTCAATGATAAACAGTCCCATACAACAAATCCTGCATTTGAAGTACTTTCAACTTTTATACAAGTTTTCCTGGTCGTGTTCCTTTGACAACAGCTCCTAGTGTTGTGCATTTTATTAATTAAGGTACAGTAAGAATGCCAAAGTAGGACAACATAGGTGGGCGCTTCCTATGATTATATGGGTTATAGTTTGCAAATGTCAGAAACTTAATCAGAAGTTTGGAGGACAAATGAAGAATATTTAGGTTTGCTATAGGTTCAAGGAAACCAGAGAGATATAGAAGAAAAGAAGTGAGTAGATGATAGGGGAGAAAGTATAGAGAGAAATATCAGTGGGCTCTGTGGAGGACATTGCAAATTGTGTGCCGTCCATGGTTATGGTGGGTTGCAGATGCCATATTCTTTAGTAGCTAGGAGAACTTTGGGTTGAATTCATACATTAAATCCAATTCCAGAATCATTGGTGTAATATGGTGCCAATATGGTAGAGTTCCCTCTTGCATAGCTATAGGGTGATTTGTAACAATATAATAGAGATACTTCCATAGGATTGGAATTTATATCTGCAAAACCATTCCCAACTTCGGCCTTAGATTGAAACATTATACATTTTTTTCAGGCTATTGCTGTTGCATCTTGTGTTCGTGACTCTTGGCCTGTTCTTATAATCACACCATCTTCCTTGCGTTTGCAATGGGCCTCTGTAAGTGCTGTATTGAATTTTGTTAGCAGGAAGGTTAATCTTGCCAAAAATAATGTACTCTTTTTCTTTCTTGCAGATGATTCAACAATGGATGGACATCCCTTCATCAGATATACTTGTCTGTTATTCGCTATTCTTGTCTAAATATTCTGGTCACTTTTTGTTTATTCAGCTCCTCAGCGGTCTGATGCATTTTTAGTTATTATAAACTTTGTTTTTGAATTCTTTTCACTAGGTTGTTTTGTCTCAATGTGGTGGGTCAAACAAAAGCGGGTTTACAATTGTATCCTCAAACAAAGGGACCATTCATCTTGATGGCCTATTTAACATCATCTCCTATGATGTAGTCCCTAAAATACAGAATCTACTAATGGCATCAGAGTTTAAGGTGAGGACTAAAACGGTCAATGTAATGTTCTTTTTACTTTCTTTTATTAAATAACACAATCTTATATCTTTGATCATCAGCTCTGTCAGAATACAGAGTATGTTGGCCTACTCATCCTCCACCTTTTTCTGGCTTTTAAAGCACCTAAATATTAAAAATAATGATTTCTATTAGTATTAGGCCAAATATGATTTGGTGTGAAAAGTTCTAAGCTGGAGGCATGTGAAAGAACAACGAGAACTCTGTGTATCTTTCATTTCTTTAGTTATTTTCAAAGAGTTCATAATTATAGGTTGTTTAGTTTTTAGAGATGCGATTGTTATTTACCATTCAACTCTATGTTACCTAAAACACAAGTCTTTGTGGTACACGGAATGCGAATGGTAATTTGGTGGTACACCAGTTGCCTTGACTGCATGGAACCATGTGCTAAACTTGTAAAGGTAGAATGTGAACAAAAATCTTAACTATTTCTTTTTTCTCTGCAATATTGTCCTTCACATTTCTAAGAAACCTAAGGATAGAAGAGTATGGTGTTTTCCTTGGATGCTTTTTAGAAGGAATTAAGAAAACTATGTTAGGATCAAGGGATTTCCTCTAGTTTTCATGTTGCAACTGTAATACTACATAACATTTTCTTTAGAAACAGTTCGAGCCTCTTTTAAATTGGCAAATAGTGTCCAACATGGTCATTAGGAAATCCTGCCGGTGTTTTTTTTCCTCTATTTCCCGCTTCTTGCATATGCTGCTTCTTTTGATATGTTATTAACTTCTTGTTCAGGTTGTGATTGCAGATGAGTCACACTTTTTGAAAAATGCTCAAGCAAAAAGAACAAGTGCCTGCCTTCCTGTCATAAAGGTCTTTCTCTCTTGTGTACTGAATCTGCTGATGACTAGCTTGCAACTGCTAACTTTTTTCTCAGTCCATTCTTCTCACACCTGCCTCAGAGGGACCATTTGTATATATGTATTTTGAGGTGTACTAACAATAAGATATTTTTGCGGTGCTTCCTACCTTAACTAGTAACACTGATGTACCATTGTCATTTCTTCTTTAACTATGCAATTGATGGTAAAAGTAGTGGACCTCATGGTCTGGTTCAGTGAATGAAGTTGATGAAAATATTGGAAACAGTTTCAGCACTTATCAATTGAATTTTGCAGCAAGTCATCAAGTAAACTGGGATTATTTATTCTTATTCTTGTAGAAGTATACAGAAAGGAGTAAAATCTAAGAAAATTGCTTGATGAAAGTTTTGAGACATATTGATCTCAATCTCTCTCTCTAACGTTTTCAACTATTTCAGAGGGCTCAATACGCAATATTGTTGAGTGGTACTCCTGCTCTGTCCCGACCAATTGAACTATTTAAGCAGGTATTTCTAAACTCTAGTTAAGAAGCTGCAAATACAAGTATCTTTATCTAGAATCTAATCATTTGTTTATTAATTTCTTTGAATTTAACAGCTTGAAGCCTTGTATCCTGATGTATACAAAAGTGTTCACGAATATGGTAATCGATATTGCAAGGGAGTAAGTCACTATTTCTTTATTTTGAAGATGTTCTGTCACGTTATAAGCAATTCTGTTCCTCACTCATTTGGAAATTCAGGGAACGTTTGGATTGTATCAAGGTGCATGTAACCATGAAGAATTGCATAATTTGATGAAGGCAACAGTGATGATTCGCAGGCTAAAAAATGATGTTCTTTCTGAGCTTCCTGTGAAGCGTAGGCAACAGGTCTGTGCTTTGTCCAATCTGCGTTTTGACCTGTGGGATGGCCTTGGGAGTCCTGTTACAATCAGTGATCTTTATCTTTCTTTCATTCCCCTGCCGATCTCAGGTCTTTTTGGATTTGGCTGAAAAGGACATGAAACAAATCAATGCTTTATTCCGGGAGGTAATCTAAGTCTTTTTAATGAAGTTGATAAGTTGAGAATAAGTCGTTACTGCCCTTTTGGAGTTCCAACTAGCTGAAGTCTAGTCATGTGATGTTTTGCTGTTATCTTATATGAACCCTTTTAATTTCCTTTTTCCATATCTTTTATTAGTTGTATGATTTCTTGGCTGTGGCACTGTGTGCAAAAACATATTATTAATGTGCCTTGTAAAGTTTACTTTGTTCTCAAGCGTAAGGAAAATTATAATAGAGCATAGCTGCTGTTTATCTCCTTTTTGTAGTTGGAAGTGGTAAAAGGGAAAATTAAGGCCTGCCAATCCAAAGAAGAGGTTGATTCACTTAAGTTTACTGAGAAGAATCTTATTAATAAGGTATTCATGCGTGCACATGGGCCCAACGTAGTTCCTTTCTTATACTGAAAATGCTGAAACGGTCACACCATTTCTTCTTGTAGTTTTTCTTTTACTATTGGATAGCTAACTTTGAACCCTTTAACTACCTCATTTGTGCTCCAGATATATACTGATTCTGCTGAGGCTAAGATCCCCGCAGTTTTGGATTACCTGGGAACTGTCATTGAGGTACTTCACCCTATGTTATATCCTTCTCTCTGTCTTTAGTTCTGTTTCTCTTAGGTGGTTTTGTTTCCTTATCATTAGTTTAGTCTACACGTTTTCCTTTTCAGAGTTTAGAATGTTGTTATACAATGGTTCGTGCAGGCAGGCTGCAAGTTTCTAGTATTTGCACACCATCAGTCCATGATTGATTCGATACATCAGTTTCTTCTGGTAAGGCCACATGAATTCATAATTTCCTCTAAGATTGACCAATTTTCTTATAAGAACTGCCAATTTCCAGAAAAAGAAAGTGGGTTGCATTCGAATTGATGGAAGTATCCCTACTGTTGCGAGGCAAGCTTATGTTACAGAATTTCAAGAAAAAGATTCTATCAAGGCAGCAGTGGTATGGCAGTATGCTTCATTTTTGTACTTTGTTTTCTGTGTAACCAACGTAATGGAATTCTATTGTAATTGGAGTTGTCAAAAATCGAAATACTGAAAATTTTGAGTGCTACATCTCAGGTGTTATTCTGTGATTTAAGTTTAATATTCAACCTTTGAATGTCATCATGCAGCTATCTATTAAAGCTGGAGGCGTTGGATTAACTTTGACAGCTGCAAGCACTGTTATTTTTGCAGAACTGTCATGGACTCCTGGCGACCTAATTCAAGCTGAAGATCGTGCTCATAGAATAGGCCAGGTAAAACTTCATGATTCTGAAGCATTCTTTGCATTAATTACAAGTTACTCTTATATTTATTTATGCTCAACCAGTAAAAATTGATGCATTCCTTCATTCCTTGATATGTTTCTAACTTTCTGTTCATGTTTTTAGGTGTCTTCGGTCAATATATACTACCTTCTAGCAAACGATACAGTTGATGACATCATATGGTATGATTTTACGCAATTGTTTACTTTCTAATTAGTATGATGATTTTTGTACTTCCAACACTTTCTCTCTATCTTCAGGGATGTTGTTCAGAGCAAGTTGGAAAATCTGGGACAGGTAAAGTTCAATCCCCTTGGCATTCCTTCTTAGGGGAAAAAGGGGGAAAAAACCCTTTTTGTTTAACAGTAAAATGAACTCTGGTTTTTGGACAATCAGATGCTCGATGGCCAGGAGAATACTATGGAAGTTGCAGCCAGCCAGACCCGAATCGCCCCTGCAAGCCAGGCGCGAAGCAGCCCTTCAAAGCAAAAACTTGCATTCAGCCAACCGGGAAGCAGTCCATCAAAGCAGAAAACACT
>JADOBS010300046.1:0-10315 GCA_015708375.1 Cydonia oblonga | reverse complement strand
TTTTTTTTTTTAAATGCACTGATTCTTTTATTTTAATGGTTGAATTGCATTAACTTTTAAATGCACTGATTCTTTTATTTTAATGGTTGAATTGCATTAACTTTGTGCTGGACCAAATTAGATCCTCTTGTTTTTTTCCTTAGCATCCATAAAATAATCTCTTTAATCTAATACATTCTTCTTTGTTTGTTTGTTTTTTTTTTTTTTTATATTTAAATTTCAGCCTGAGGCAGTTGTTGATATGAAACAGAGATATGTTGGCCATTGTAATGTTGGAACGGACATAAAACAGGCCAGCTTTCTTGGCCAGCGAGGTACTTTTGTTTGGTGAAGATCTTACTTAAGAATACAATGCTGTTGAGTCTTGATATTATTAGGACTTGGTCATTCTTGGTATTGAATGATAGTATTAAAGGTCAAAAACCTGCATCTTTTCTATATTTATGAGCTGTGGCAGTGTGTGGTTACTTCCTTTAGATGAATCTACATAGCAGAGTTACCTCAATGCCTCATCATAGAAATGTACATGGCATCCTCAAATATATGTGTGTTTGGGATCTGATCTTGGGCACATCGATAATTTTGTCAGTTTCATGTCTTTTTTGTAATTCATCTTGCTTTAAAGAATATTCTTTCAAAATAATCAATTTGCATTAATGCCCTGCATACTGACATTGTCATGTGTGAATGGTGATTATGTTTATTTATGGTAGTGGAACTTATGTGTGCACTTATCAGTTATACCATTTATCTCAAGTAAAAGAACAAGTCTGATTTTCGAACAGACTGGTTGTTGTCATAAATATTTCATGATCGTACTGTTATCTAAATTGATTTGCAGGTGAATATGTTGCTAGCGGAAGTGATGATGGCAGATGGTTTGTCTGGGAGAAGCGGACTGGTAGACTGATAAAAATGCTTCAAGGAGATGAAGCTGGTATTGTTTTCCCCTGCCACGGAAAATAATGAGATTACCAACTTCCTTTAGTAGTTTTGTTTACTAACATATTTACATTTCTCTCTGCAGTTGTGAACTGTGTACAGTGCCATCCGGTTGATTGTGTTGTGGCAACTAGTGGAATTGACAACACAATAAAAGTGGGTATTATGAAGTCAACCCTTTTCATTCTTTTGGGTGGGCTGTGGTCGGAATTACAAAATTATGTTTAATTTTGTTTTGGTTCATTATTCTAGATTTGGACCCCCAGTGCCTCAGTCCCATCTATTGTGGCTGGTGGAGCCGCCGGACCAGAAAACGCTGACATTTCGGTAGTCATGGAATCCAATCAGCGCAGATTAAGCCATAATCGTGAGACTATCCTGTAAGACTTGTGAAAATGTCCGACTCTATATGATTATCCCATTTGTTACAAAGATTGAAAGTGCTTCTGCGATAACAATATAATTATAACAAACTTGTCTAACCTGAAATCCCCATACTTAGTCTCAACATGATGCGTTAAATTCTGAATTTAATACAAGCATGTACTGGTAAAAATGAATCCATGATTGTGCACATGGAATTTTAGATCTTCTAACCAGTCTATTTCTTGATTTCATTTCAGTTATATATGCACTGTTGATTTCCTGGCTTTGAATCCTCTCTTCTTCCACTGACTAATGCCATTTATGTTAGGTACAGCCGTTCTGAAATTTTGGAGCATTTTCGAATGCACGAGTTTGCTGAAGGAAGCTTGCACCCATTTGAGTGTGCCCAGAGCTGACAAAGTCTTATGGAAGTATGGAGGTACTGATCATGTCTTCCTGTCTTATTCCTTTTTTCAAACTCCGTTGTTTCTTGTTCTTCCTGCACTCCATTTACATTATGGGCGATGAATCTTCTGTATTTGGTATCCTGGGACTTGCATGCGTCTACACATGCACAAGACAATATATGCATCCACACATTTAAACTTAAATCAATTAAACAATTGGCAAATTTTAGAATTAAACTTAAATTGATTCAAGGCATACAACTATGGTTTGGTCATATTTGAATAACAAATTTTATCTGTAAACTCAAAGTTTCACTGAAACTTATGCTTATTGTTGAATTATGAAATTACTTACATTCACGTAGAATTTAATGGAAGTATAGGACAATCGTTTGTATGGCTTGCCTCAACTTTTGCCAATTGCCAAAAGGCATGACGATTTTGATTATACTCTTTGAGATTGAAGTGGTGTAATGGGTGATATAATGTCTTCGTTTATCCCAATAGCAAAATTGTTGTGACCTATTTTACCGCTGACTGTCAGTTCTTTAATTTGTGGTATCTGTCCTTTTAAACCTACTTTAATACTAATAGGTGACTGAAGCTTGCGATGTTTTTGTTTTGGACAGTGGAGGTGGAAGTTACTGATTTCATAACATGATACTTATGAGTCTAGTTCTGATTTTAATCTGTTATTACAGATGCATAATGGTAGATTGTAAACGAGGGGCAATCGGATTTTTGTTTTCTGTAATGCCAGATGTTGATCCGAGGCAACCGATATTGCTGTTGGCAGAAATCTTGTAAGTCAGACAAAACCATTATCAAATCCCTATATTTGTTGAAAACATAAGAGATGTTATTATCCGGTTCTCAACTGTAAAGTTGTACCAGCTGAAAGTTGTTTCTCCCCCTCTTCGTTTTGTTTTTTTGACTCTGTAGATAAGGAATGAGGATGTTAATTTTGTGTATTCGTTTGCTTTCCTTTCCGTGTACAGAATAGAAAGTGAAAGTTCCTCCTATTGTCTTGTGAGTTGATAAATATATAATTCCCTGCTGCCTTGCCTGCAACCGTTTTCATATGACATTAGATGTATTTGTCAGCGCATTTTGTTTGGCCTTTTTGGATGCAACAATTGTGGAAGGTTTGGGTTAAGTCGCACAGTAGGTCAGTTCCCGTGGGAGTTAAATCTAAAACCTCACTTAACAAGTGAAAGAAGAATGCCGCCTAGGTTGTAGTATTAGTGACCACCTTCGTTTTTCTGTATACGTCTTATTCTTTCTTTATTGTCAGTTGCAATATACCTTTTTTTTCTTTATTGAGCAACTATCAAAATCTTTTGGCGAGGAATCAGAAGTTTTAGTCAGGGCATTGTGTCTGCCTCTTTACTCGAGTCAGGGCATTGTGTTGCTTCTTGTAGTTTTGTTTACCTACTTGGTCATTTTAAATTAAATAATGGTTTGTTTACATGGTAATTATAGATGCATTTTATTAGAAAAAAGGTTTGGAGCATTAGTCCTTGGATTTTTGCGCAATTGGTGTTTTTGCCAATTAACTAAAAACTCAAGTGAGTAGTGCTTCCTACCATGCTACTTCTGTGTAACTCCGCTAAACCTCGCCTCTCTTATTTACCCCATAAAATGCTTTACTTTAGGTGGAAGGGACTGTTATTAGCATTTCAAAAATCTCATTCTACACTCCTCACAAGTGTATTTTTATTTCTAATTAGAGAATGTTTGGAGTGCAAAATGAGATTTGTGGAGTGCCAATAACAATTCCCTAGGTGGAAATTCAATTGGTTTTACCCCAAAACCGCAACCAAACTAATTATAGTTTGACGATTTGGTTCAGTTTGATTTTAACAAAAAGCCAAAACAAACCGATTTAGACATTTGATTTGGGCCACATGGCCAATAGCTAATGTAGTTACAACCCTTTTTTTTTTGGTCAAGGTGGACAATTTATTACCAACAACACATTACAGACAACATAATGGGTCCAAATACAAAGTAATCACAAGATGGACCATAAAACATAAAAGGGCCCAAAAATAGTTTTGAAGCCCGACACACAGAAAACAACAAAAAGAAAACCCTAGAGAAGCTACAGTCCTAAAGCAGAAGTCGTCGCCTCATGGAACTTGCTCCACGCCACGATCAACACTAACCGCCGACCCCCTTGATTGCCTGCAATTATTCCATCAGTAATCCCAAATTGGAGTAAGGTTGCAACATCCTCCCAGAACCACCACAACAACGATCACCGCCACAAAATACAGAAGCTACAATCCACGTAGCTAAAGGAAGATCGTGGGAATAAAGATCCTATGGGCAACAACGCCAACGAGGGCGAACAACGGGAAGGACCAACGAGGGTCCACAAGGGTGGTGGTGCGAACACCAAAGCTAAAGCTCTACACATCCTTCCAAGATACCGCGACAAAGCGCAAAGAACGACGACGGTAATCAATCGAACTTGTAGATGGATGGAAAGATGATGGAGGCCACTGATGAAAATGATGGAGAGGTAAAAGGGTGTTATGGATTTGGGGTTAAAGATGGTGAAATCAAAAGAAAACAGAGCAGCAGAGTGTTGATGGCAGGAGAAGAAAACTTGGGCATAAACAAGAAAAGTAAGAAAGCAAACAACAGGAAGAAAAAGGAAAAAAAGAAAGCAGAGGAGAACCATGGTTTTGCCACCGATCCTAGCGACAGCTAGGACCGGCGACAATGAGGATCGGTAAAGATTGAAGGCACTCACACACAAAGGTGAGAAAAACTCTCACAAACGGAGCTATTAAAGATTGTGATTTTTAAGAGCTGTACAATTATTTTGGGATAGTTACAACCCCATTATGAATAACCTCAACATCAATATCCTCATCTAGGCATTACTCACACATTTTTCCAATAACAAACTGATACGGATCAAAACTTTTCCTCATCTAGGCATTACTCACACATTTTTCCAATAACAAACTGATACGGATCAAAACTTTTCCTCATCTAGGCATTACTCACACATTTTTCCAATAACAAACTGATACGGATCAAAACTTTTCTCTAGTGAGAGCCTTTCTCACTGGCAGTACGAGTGACTCCGTTTTCAATTTTCTGCGTCGTCGCCGGCTCTTGCCATGGCAAGGCCAGTGGTAGTCTCTTGATTTCCCTTTGTCTTGTTCTTTTTCTTTCTCCGACGGTCTTTTGTATTAACCCTAGCCCTGTTTCCTTCCCGATCTTCCCACAATCTCATATTCCTGGTACTTTGTTTCCTTATGTTTTCATCATCCCAAGCCTCAAATCTTGTTCACCCGTTTCATCCATCTCATTCGATCTTTTCCCCTATACCTTCATCATCACTTAGCTCCATTTTCTTTCCACCAATCCTTATTTCGATTCCGCCAGTTTTCACCGCGATTTATCGTTGTTCCATGGGAGGGTGTGTAGATCTTTGGCTCGGGTGTTCGCACCACCACCTTTATTGGCCCTTGTAGGTTATTCCCATTGTTCGCCTTTGTTGGCGCTATAGTTCGTGGGATATCTCTTCCCACGAGCTTCATTGTTCTATGGCGGCCATCATTTTGGTGGTTCGTGGAGGATGGAGAGGCTTTTTTCTTCCTCAACTCTAGGACTCGAGGTGGTGTGATGGCTGGTCCTTGTGGCGGAGATGGCTTCGAATGGGAAGTATCGGCGGCAGGAGGAGCTGTTACTGCAGCTTGTGTGATTTAGGGTTTCTTTTGTTGTGTGGTGTGTTTGTGCTGGGTCCTAAGGTTTTCTTTGGGCTTTGTAATGTGTGTTTTAAGGGTCCATTTTTTCTTTTGTTCTTAGTGTGTATGTGGGCCCTTCTTGTGTTTTGTTTCTTTGTGGGTAATATATTTCCCTTTCTCAATAAAATTTGAGGAAGGGAACTTTGACCCACAAAAAAAAAACTGATTCGAGAACTACATGTGTAAAACAACATAAATTAAAACATATCAATCGTCGGTCTGACTTGATTACGCCAATTTACAAATTCTCAAAACCAAAAAAATGATGACAGTCTGGTTTATTCTAGGAGGGAAAAGCAGCAAGTTGCATAGTTATGATTGTTTTTTACCATTGGTTCACTGCAATAAAGCACAATCTGCCGGCACGAATGAACCGATTTAACTCTTTCATGGTCAAAATCAAAGTAAATCAACTTAACCGACCAGTACGAATGAACTGGTTTAGTACAATGATATATTTTATACTAAGGGGAGGGAGAGTTCGGTTAAGTCACACAATGGAAAACCTAATTTGGTATTGTATTCGCCATCCATGAGATTCGAACCTAAGAACTCTCACTTACAAGTGAAGAGGAATACCACTAGACTGTAGTACAAATGAACTGGTTTAACTGGTCAATATGAAAGCAATTGTTTTAGCGTGTGGGCAAAATGGTAGGACAAAATAAATAAGGGGCTAAAGTAGAAATTAGAAATAATTATCGCGGCAAATGAGTTGTTAACAAAACCTTGATAAAGCTCTTCATCTGCAACGGGCAAATAAATAGAGAGAGGAAGAGAGAAAGAGAGAGGATTTTATCAATAATAGCCAAAATTTATGGCTCAATTTCATAAATGTCAATTTTTATAAAATCTTTCAAAAATAACAGAAAGTCCACTTAAATAGACTTAAATACCTTCAAAATTAAAACCAAATAAACATAAGGATGTACTTGGTAGTGTGATGGAAAAAATTCTCAGCTGCTGCCTCTTCATAACTATGTAGATTTTCGAAATGATGTGGGAGAATTTATTGTTGCTCGAACTCAGAAGGTGGAGGGTGTGACTTCGCCACTGCTCGCGGAGGTGCTTACTGCACATACAACGGCAAAATTGGCCAGGGAACTGGGAGTTGAGGCGATTGA
Source organism: Cydonia oblonga (assembly GCA_015708375.1). Classification (NCBI taxonomy): domain Eukaryota; kingdom Viridiplantae; phylum Streptophyta; class Magnoliopsida; order Rosales; family Rosaceae; genus Cydonia; species Cydonia oblonga. Next base: position 3,709 of record JADOBS010300046.1, on the reverse strand, counting down.
ATTTGAAGGGGACTCTTCCGTTGTACTTGTTGCCATAAACCATAAGGACTGTGATGATAACTCCCATTTTGGTATGGTAATTAACAAGGTTCGTCATTATCTATCATCATTCCCTATTTTGAAGATTTTGCATACATGGAGAGGGGCAAATAGGGTGGCTCATCGATTAGCACGGTTCAGATTGCTTTTGGAGGTAGAACGAACATGGTTTGAAGAACCACCCGATATAATTTGTGACATTCTTTCTTAGGATAGAATTCATATTTAATTTTGGTGCGTGACGCTCTTTTTCCCTTCATCCAGGTTGAAATCCCTGGCAAGATTTTTATCAAGGCCCATGTAATTGCACCCTATCCTCATGTTTACGTACGTATTCCTATTATCCATGAATGAATATGGTACTTTACCTCAACAAAAATTCAATGAAATGGAGATCAATGATGCAAACACTTGTCTATGATTGATCAATTGCTTAGCTATATAGGAAAACACAAATAATTCAACAAAAAAAAAAAGATAGGCTTTGATATGTGAGTTATTGATTGGGAATAATATTGTTGAATGTGAGTTGTTCATAGGCAATTTTTCCCTTCTGAATATAATTTGCTGCTTATATGGATGGATGACCATCAATTCTTTATTTAGACAAGTCAGTTATGTTCAAGAATTTTACAGGAGTTTTCATCTGCTTTATGAACTCTTTTGCAATTATATTCTTCTCGAAGTAAGAAGAGTTCCAAGTTTGGAGCGGTTGAGTTGCTTCTATACAACTCCCACAAAAAATTCATTGACCCCCATGTTAAATGAGTTACAAATTAATCAGAAACTAACTTGCACAAGTTTGATATTACCAACTCTCCTTGGGGCCTTGCACTTTGAACAACAATGGACAGGAGATCTATTCAAGTGTTTTAGCTTTTTTGTGTAAATGAGTTTTGGATTTTGAGGGTATTTAAATCTATTCACGTGAGTTTTATGTTATATTTGAAAGTTTTTATAAAAAATGACATTTATAAAATTGAGTGTTAAATTTGGGTTAATAATGGCTTTGTCTCACCACAATCACCTACCAAACGCAATGCCCTAAAACCCCGAAAGCGTCCATTTTCCAGGCTCAGCAACGCAGCAGCAGAACCATACTAGCTCTTTCACCACCATTTTTGTTTCATCATATATTGTGAGTTTCTGAAGCCCTTTTATGGTGTCTTTAAGAGTTTATTTCTTATAACAATGGTGGATTTGAATTTACCGTTTATTTTATAATTTCAATTAATGTTACTCTGCTGTTAGAACACTTGCCTTGATTTTTTCTTGTTCTTGGTTCTCGGTTATAGATTATTGGGTTGTAATTAAATTCCCCCTTGATCTATATCTTTGGGAATTGCAGCAGCGAAATTGGATTTTGAAGCAATGATTCACAAATTTCCTGACGAAATCATACATGATATCCTGCTTAGATTACCTCCTAAGGCTCTGATCAGATGCACCTCGGTGTGCAAGCCATGGAATTCTATGATTAAAAAACCTAGCTTTATTCGCACTCACCTCCGCCGTGCAATCGATTTTAATAACCAGTTTGGCACTCACCTCCTGTTTCTCCACTGTGTTCCTGAAGCTGGTTATGGCAAGCCAAGAGAGGATCATTACACTTTGCACTATGACAACCATACTTTTGATGAGTATTGCAAGCTAGAATTTCCAATTGTTCCCACGTGGAATAAATTTCTTCGTATTGTTGGCATTTGTAACGGGCTGGCCTTCCTTGTAGATGATAGAATGCGATTAGGTTATACCTTCATAATATGCAACCCGTCTATAAGAAAGTCAGTGACCCTTCCTAAGCCTCATCTTATCTTCGACACAATTGGCCCCTACTCTGCTTGTGTTGGGTTTGGTTTTGATGCTGCGACCAATAACTACAAGGTTGTGAGACTTGTCACTACTCAATGTGAGATTCCAAAGTATTTTGAGGTTTATTCACTAGCTAGAGGCTCATGGAGTGATCCTCGTTCTTTCGATCCCGCATGTGAAGTTGTGGAACCTCTCGTACCTCAAGCCTTTGTTAATGGAGCTATTCATTGGAAGGCTGCGCAGTGTTTGACAACTGGTGGTTGTGAAATAGGCGTCATATTGGCATTCGATGTGGGTAATGAGTTATTTCGAGAGATAATGGTGCCAGAGTGTTTCAGACAAGTTAGATTGGCCTGGCGAGTGTCTGTTTCAGGTGACGGGAAGTCCATTGCTCTATTCAAGGAGTCTCATAATTATTATCTGAAGGAGTCTTCTCTTGAAATATGGCCATGAAAGAGTATTGCATGGAGGAGTCATGGACCAAGTTGATAACTCTATGTTCCTCAGGTCCACGAAGAAGTCTACCCTACAAGCCATTCTGTTTTAGGAAGAGCGGGGAAGTACTGTCTGTATGGAGAAATGGTCAGAATTACAGGGGATGAGATAGTTTCTCTGGACCTTGTGAGCAAACAACTGAAAAATCATGGAATTCGTGAATATGATTATTACTTTGCTGATTCTTATGACGAGAGCCTAGTCTTACTTGACAATATTGATGCAGTTTCTTACTGAGGGATAGAACAGGTACGGTGATAGCATTTGTTTGTCTGTGCTTTTCATTTTCTTCTTGTTCAAATGCAGTTACGTCCACCGTGTGACGTGATATGACCGTTAATTTTAGCACTAGATCAAATTTGTATGTGTATTTGTAACTGAATTGTTAGGGTGATGTAGACTGGTTGCTGATTTTACATTTAAGTTCAAGACATAACCTCATGAAATGGACGTAGAATAATAAAGCCATGCTTCAAAAACCACCAATTTTGGAAATGAAAGGAGGACATACTAATTATGCTAACTCCGAAATGTGTTATTTGCCATCTTGAGGAACTCTGCATTCTACAATGTTGTCTTTAAGAGTAGACCATGTAATATTTGCTTGATAGTAACATGGTTGTCTTTTCAAATTATGAAAATTTTGGATATACCAGCATTGAACCTTGGTTATTGGACTCTGTTGCTGAAGCGTAATTGTTAATGTCATTCCTCCGTCCTTGGTGCAGGTTTGAAATGCGGCTGATAACTTTCAAGAATTTTACCATTCCTGCAGCTGCGTAGTGCTAACTTTGCTACTTTAAATGTTAAATTCTTCACTAGTGCAGTGTATGGATACTTTGGTACCTTTCTAGCAATTGCTTTTCCTTCTTCTTTAGAAGTCTATGTAGTCACTCAACATCTAATACCTGCTGCTTAGTGGTCTTGCTTCTACCTTGGAGTTTCGACCAGAAAAAGGATATCGCTTGTATTACAACCCTATATCTTGATGTCTTTTCTCGTGAAGCTTACACTTCTGTAGGCCGAGAAAAAACTTGCATACCCCGGTTTCATTGCTCTAGTGCCTTTATCCATCTCATCGTGCTACTTGTTCCTCGTTTCGTATAAGTTTTCCTTCCCTAAAAAAATCTAATATCTCTCACTTACAAGTGAGAGGAATAACACTAGACCGTAATATTGAGTGGTATGTTTTGTGATAGTTTAAAGATAGTAATAAAATAAATTTTGTTAGGTGAGGGACCAAACCCTGTAAAGGATTATAAGGAATTAGGTTATTAAGGCTATCTCAAGCCAAGAGGTATAGGCCTCATTTAGCCCCTAAGGCCAACTCCAACCCATGACCTAAAACCTATAATTCCCTATG
>JADOBS010300045.1:0-10315 GCA_015708375.1 Cydonia oblonga | reverse complement strand
CGTGACTTTAAGATTACTGCTAAATCCCCGTTTCTCAAACTCCGTCACTTATTATCCTCAAGATCCAATCTTATGTTTATGTAAATTTGGTGACATCAACCTTTTAAAATTGGGGAAGCCCATGTTTGCTCTATGAAATAAGAAGTTGTTTGATTCTGCTTGCTCTCTGAAATAAGTTGTTTGATTTGATTATATGTTATTTGATTGTGTACAGGAGCTGTTGTTTGAAAAAGAATCTGCCACTGGATTTTTGTTTTTGCTTGTTGTTGCTGCCAATATCAAGAGACCAATGCATGTGTCCTTTAATGCTATTTGCATATTTCTTTTTGCTTGCTGCTGTTGCTACTGCCAATAGCAGGAGACTAATGTCTAATGTTGTTTGAGTTCTTCATTTTGTTGTTTGTTGACTGACTGACCAATGCATATTTCTTTTAATTGTCTTTTTTTTTGTTGACTTGGTGCCACTACCAAAGACATTTGCATTAAAAATGATATGTGTTGTATGTATCTTTATATAATCAGTTTTAGAAGATGTATTTGAATGCATGATGATTTGGTGTTCAAATAATTTAGTATTCGGAACTTTAAACCGGCAAGAACAGAATTGGAACCGGTGTAGATCGAACCGTACGATTCTAGTAATAAATTTAGGCAGAACTGCACTGAACCGAACCATTTATATTTTTCAATTTCGGTTCCAGTTTGAGGGTAGAACCGCACTAAACCTCACCGTGCCCACCCTAGGGACGACGTCGTTCCTCGGGAAACCAGCCCAAAAAAGGAAAAATCAAATTGTGACCACAAGATCTGAGGGGACGGTCTGGATTACATGATCCGGACAAGTCCTGTTAAACAGATACGGATAGGAGAATGGGTTTTTTGAACTTTTTCCAGTTGGTTCCGGGTCAAATAGAAATGGGTCGGTTTGTGTTATAAACCCTAAACCCTCAACCAAAAAATCGTAGTGTTGTAATCGTCTGCTGCTCCGCACCACATCCCCCACTCCGTGATAGAGACGAGCCGCTGTCCGCCTCTCCTTACTCTCTGTCTCTCTCTCCGCCGCGGCCACCGCCAGCCGTACCTCCTGTCACGAGTTCCTCCCATCTAACCATCTAACCATCTATCCTCTCCAAACCACCACCGATTTAATCCCGAGGTATACACTTTTTGGTTTTTCATTTTTTTTAAATTTTTATTTGTTTGATCGGTACAGGAGAAAGAACCTCAAAGAGATGATATTTTGTATTTGATTTCTGAGTATTTGTTGTTTTTGTATAAGAATCACTATTTGGATTAATTGTTGGTATTTTTTTTCTTGTATTTATTTATTTTTGCTTGTTTATGCTTTCACTTTCTCAGAATCTCATTCCTTCCGGTTCCATGGCGTACGACGGAGGCAAACTCAAGTCGACCTCCATCAATGGTGTCAAGATGTACAGCGTTGCTTCCCAGCAACGCTCTCTCGCCACCTGGCTTAACCCTAAGAAGCGTCGAGCTCTTCGCAAAGACCAAAGTACGTTTTTTTTACTTAATTCTCGACTTCTGCTAAGTTTTGGATTTGTAAAATGATTTGAACATTATGGTGGAATCTGTGATCAATAATTGGATGCTGTAGAGCGCTATATGTTTGTTTTATCTTGTTTTTGAAATTTTATATGTGCTTTACAAATTGAACATTTTAAAATTTTCAGTTTGGGTCTTTGGATTATACCGAACGTTGTCTAATTTGCGTGTGAAGATTGAATCCCTGTTAAAAGGAAAAATAACAATTCTTATAGAAAGATCCTCTGTTAATGAAATGTTTAATATTTGTTACGTAAAATAAAACCTGTTTATAGTGATACCCTATGTTAGGATAACCCCTATTTAGTTATACACAATTTTGGTCCCAACTCGGGCCAATTATATATAGGAATAAACTCCACATTGTAATAAGTTATCATTTTCATAGGTCCCGTCTTAAGAAACTTGCTTCAACATAGTGATAATTGTCAGTAAGACCTTCAACATGACCCTTCTACTTATCTTTCTAACCATACATACATACACGCACTAGCTATTTGAGATTAGGTGTTTCTTTTTTCCTAATGCCTATATCTTTAAAAGTTGACATACTTTACTATTAATGTAGTACTTCGTCTCCATAGAACTTTCTTTTTTGTTTTTGTGGACATCTTGGCCGCCCTTGTATTTTTAGTGTTTTGTGCAATTAAAATTTGTCTCAATTTCCAAAAAAAATTAAAATAGAGATGCTTTTAGCATCAATTTTACGTAATGAGAGACTTTTATTCACTGTTTATTTTCAGACTATATGCAAAGAGTGGACTTGATCCAGGATCTGCGGTTTGAAACTGCAACGACCAAAATCAAGGCAACTCCTGACGGAGAGTTTCTAATTGCAGCAGGTGCTTTTAAAGTTTACTTTTTGTTGTGTTTGGTATGTAGTTTTATTTTCACAATCAAAAGGGATTTCTGCACAGAATGTCTGTACGCTCGCATAATAGAGTTGCAAAATACTAACTTTTCTTAATTGCGTTTTTTTACTATTGAAATCCAGGTATTTACCCACCACAAGTCAAAGTTTATGAGCTGAGGGAACTTTCACTCAAGTTTGAAAGGCACTTGGACTCAGAGATAATCGATTTTCAGGTAGTTTATTTTCACCAATTGGATTCATATCTGATGTAACAATGGTATTTGAAATACTTTTTCATGGTCTATTGCCACTCTGTCTTCGGCTTCCGCCGGTTTTATCAGTATTTAATCATTCAAGTTCTCCTATCCTGTAAACATTTCTCAAATTTTTTATTATTGAATATTGCGCCATTGGTTGTTACTTCAACCTGCCTTACTGCTTGCAATGTCAGTCAGTCGTTCTTGCACATTTCAATGGAATCTGATGAACTTGAAAAAAGAAATCAATTAATTGTTCTTACAAGAGTTTAAGTTTTATTAACTAGTAATGAAAATTGTTAAGTTTTATTGGGTATTCTTTCTTAAGCAACTTAAGAACACCATATGGGCTCAAACCCTACTATTTGATCTTATAAGTGCAGCCCCTTTTCCCCCTTGGTTAAATACAGTTTCCTTTTAAATTGTTTTCTCCTTCTGAAATCCACAAGTATTCAAGTTTGTATAGTTTCTATGTAACAATGACAGTATTGTGCTGTTCTTGAGATGTTCACTTGATGTTTGAAATAATACTGGCCTAACCTTTACCTGCTCATTTAGGTTTTGGCCGATGATTATTCAAAGCTTGCGTTTTTGTGTGCTGACCGTTCTGTTTATCTACATGCGAAATATGGAAAGCATTACAGTTTGCGGATTCCAAGGTTTCCTTTGATGCTTTGCTTATGTTTATGGGCCATGCATGAAATGTTGTGTAATCCATGAGTTGGAAAACCACTAACTACCCATGTATTAAAAATATGAAAAAAATGTAAAATAAATACATAAAAATGTTTGCATCTACTTTTTTATGTTTTAAACATAGTTTTGCATGTCTAGCATTTTTCCAAATATGTACTTTGTTTGTGCCCACTGCCCTCTTTATACGTAGATGAAAATCTTACCTCAACGTTTCAAAATTTTTTCCTTGCAGAATAAGATAATCATACCAGTTTTAAAAGTTTGGTATTCATTGTATAATGAGTTTATTTAACTTGGGTGTACAGAATGGGAAGGGATCTTGCATATGATTGCTGGTCTTGTGACTTGCTTTGTGCTGCCTCTTCTCCAGAATTATACAGGATTAATTTGGAACAGGTTTCTTGCTTTAATAGACTCCTTTGAATTCCCTTTAATTTATAAAGTCTGTCGATAACAGTTTTGAATTGTTTGCAGGGACGATTCCTCTCTTCCCTTATCACACAATCGCCAGCACTAAATATAGTTTCTCGGAGGTGGCTTGTTGATCTTTGTTTTCTTTCTATTATAGGTTCATTATATTCTGCAGTTATCAGACACATGTTGGATACCCTTATATAGATATATTGGTTATTTTTCCTTAGCTGTCTAGGTTAAGGATATTTTGTTTTGAAATTCAGCAAGCTTCATGGTCTTGTTGCTTGTGGTGGTGAGGATGGTGCCGTGGAATGTTTTGACTTGAGAATGAAATCTTCAGCTGGCAGGATTAATGCTGTCGCACCTGCTGGTGACTTTGACCAGGTAAGAGGCTTTTTATATATTTGTTAGAGTAAATACTCTTTTCTACAGACAGAAGTGTACTTGGTTTCTGCAATGGAGTCAATGTCCTGGATAACTGTGGAATAGTTATGGAGTGCAACAGTGGTTTGAGCTAGTGTGGTTTTGACTCATGGTTGTCAGTATAATTAAAACATGGGAAAAGTCTAGTCAGATTGGCATGAGTAATTCCCTTTATCCAGAGACCATTTTCTTGAGTCCATCCTAGATGAATGGGTCAGGACACTGTCCAGCAAGCACAAAACAGACGAAAATGGACACTGTCCAGTAAGCACAAAACAGAAGAATCCTCATACACCTCACTGTCATTCAAATTTCTCCTGAACCTTAAATTCCAGTTCTTCCTCGAATTATATAATTAGATAAAGTAATTTGTTTCAATTCTAAGAATAGACGTAGAAATGCATCTTTAATCACTTATTCACAAACTCTTGGGGGGCTAATATTCACAACTCTTGTGCGGGAAGTGCTACGGCGTTCTTTGCTATTTCCTCTTTTGTTTTATTTATATCATACTTAACTTATTATTGTAAAAACCTGTTGAACCTTTGGCTTTTCAAAATGATATACCTTGTTTATATTTCATCTCTGCTGTGATTAATTTTTCACTCCAACCATTTGACAAGTTCACAAAGCAAGAAGTGTTTGTGTTCCGACAACCAAGCAAATTGTAGAGCGATGGAAACTGAGTTTGAGTGGCGAATCCCCCAACCACATATCTTCCCAAAACATGATTCTTTCACCATTTCCGACAACAAAGTGACAGTTCATAATGAATGAGTTGTAGCCATGGGTAAGGTCTTTCCACGGGCTATGACAAGTTCCGGTCAAAACAAAGTTGGAGTCCCATCCATTGGACGAAATCCCATATTTAATATTTATTACAGAATGCTGTAGTGCGGAAATCACCTCCAAATTTACTCTTGGGGGCCGTCTCCTAGTTTAAACCAAACCAAAATTCCCGTTTGTAATTGGATTAAATGATTTGGTCGGTTAACGAGTCCAACGAACAGATGCGTGGCAGGGGAATAAGTTTTCTGTTGCTCTCTATTCCACTTGCTAAGACATCGGCATTGGTGGTATTTTAATGTTTCTGCTGATTACTACATTTTCTCTTCAACTTTGAATCAGACATGGCTGTCCTTAATCTGACTTCCTCCTGGATTTGCAGGAAGTCACTGCATTAGAGTTTGATGAAAAAACGGGTTTCCAATTGGCTGTTGGAAGCAGTGGTGGAAAGGTATTATGTCAATTTTCTTTTTACTAAAAAGATCTATAATTTCACATTTTTGTGATGATATAGCTTTGATTTAATTTAATTATGCGTGTTATCAGAAGTTGAGAACTGTGCCATATTTTTCATTGCTAACAATGCAATATCTACTGCAGTTTTCTTCAGTTGTGATTCAAAAAATGTAATTTGAACAATTGTTTGGTTCCATATATCTGTATTTGCATGGGTAGGCTTGGCAATCATATAATTGTTTAAGACAGCCACTTGTTTCAGTGACACGTAAGGACAGGGAAACTTGAGATAAACTAGTGGCTCTTGAAAGGGTAACTAGTACTCTTTCAAGTGAAAAACAAAAGCACCAACCAAATCCTTTTACTCATATGTCCACAGAAATCTAATTTCAATCGTGTGGTTGAATTTGCAGGTGCTCATCTATGACTTGCGCTCATCACATCCTATACAGGTTAAGGATCACATGTGAGTATTACCTCCTTATGTTTTTATTTTTATTTTTATTTTTTTTTATGCTTAGAACACAGAGGGAGTCTGAATTGTTTCTTTTTATAACTTGCTGTTGAAAACCCTGTCATCGGTGTATAGGTATGGTAGCCCGATATTAGACATTAAATGGCATCAAACTCTAAACTCCGAGGGGCCAAAGTTGATTACCACTGATAATCATATTGTTAGAATATGGGATCCTGACACGGTAAGAAATTATATTTTAAAACACATTATTTATTTATTTTTATTTTACGGAGTCGATGTTTTTATATCATGGTTGGGGTTGATGTTGGATTTTATAGTTTTGCTAAGTAGATTTCCATTGTCTGCAGGGTGAAGGCATGACCAGTATTGAGCCAACGGCTGGCACAATTAATGATATTTGTACATTCCCTGGCAGTGGGTTGATGTTGCTTGCTCTGGACTGCAGTCAGATTCCATCTTATTTTATACCTGAGCTTGGACCTGCTCCGAATTGGTGTTCTTACCTGCAAAACCTTACTGTGGGTTTTTTTTTACATCTTTCCTATGTTGATTTAGTTTCATCTCGTTTGAGGTCTTCAGTTATATTCTAATGTTCGAGTTCTATTTTACAGGAGGAGCTAGAGGAGGGTGAACAGACTACCATTTATGATGATTTCAAATTTTTGACAAAAGAAGACCTTGAGAGGTTGAAGTTGACTGGTCTCATTGGGACCAGCCTACTTCGAGCTTACATGCATGGGTTTTTTATTGATTATCGGTTGTATAAAAAGGTTAGCCTCTCTTTTGTAAGTATGTTTTTTTTAGCAATTGGTGCCATGATTGCTACAAGAAACAAAACATTTCGTATCATTCATTGTGTATAGCCTCCTCTGTCTTTCATTTACAATTAGGTTGAAACATTTTTTAGGGAGAAGCGAATCCAGGGACATATATGGAAAACATGAAAAGAGGTCACACAGGCAATTTGTTGGTTATAGATATTATTTTGAAATGCATGTTTCAGGCAGTTGAAGGATTTAGTGAGCTAATGTGTTTAAGTTAGGGTTAGTGTTTAAATCTTGTGTCAGTAATAAATGCATATCTTCATAGTCATTGACGTTCTCCATGCTCAATTAGGGTATTTCTTTGATTACTTCTAGTTATTGTACAAAGTTTGCATTATTTTATGGTGTATACGTTCTGGCAGGCAAAAGCTTTGGCAGAGCCTTTTGATTATACTGAATACAGAGAACAGCGGAAACGAGAGATGCTAGAGAAGGAACTTGCAGGAGAGCGAATTACGGTTAGCTATTCTCATCTATGATTATTTATTTTTGTATATATATGGTCTATTTATACACATGCCTGGCATTAATTTCTATGTATTCCAAGAAATTCTCTCTTGTGACCAAGGAAATCACAATATATAAGGATTTCTGATCCTGCATGTTAAAATTCTTTAAAGCTCTATATTCTTTGCATATACTATGTCTAAATTATCCGGCGAGGATGGTTTTTAATGAGAAGTTCGAAACTGGTATCCTCTACGGTTTGTGGCTGAGATAAAACTTTTGCAACTTAACCTTTTTTGCGAGCCTTTCTTCAAAGTATTTCAACTAGGCATGACTTCCATTTTTTACTGCAGATTAAGAGGAAATTGCCCAAGGTCAATCGAACTCTTGCAAAGAGTATTCTTGATAATGAAGATGCAGAGAATGAAACTAATGTTGATGACAATGAGACTAAGAAGCCAGCCAAGAAAAAGAAGGCACTTGCTAGTGATATTCTCAAAGACGAGCGGTTTGGAAAAATGTTTGAAAATGAGGTAATATAATCTCAACCTGTCTCATGTAGAAAAAGAGCGAGTATTTAAAACAAAAGTTTGTTAACGCAGTTCTCCATCCTTCCTCTATAATTTTTCTATACTAATTTCACCAAACTTTTCCCTAATTGGTTTCTGCGTTTATATGATTGTAGCATAGAATGTGCTAGATTTTGTGGATCTATACATTTTACGTGTCAATGACGACTTATAATGGCGGTTGATGCTTGATAGTATGTTATAATTTGTGTTGTTCAATCGGTCACCTCTTTTTCGCCATTGATGCACCATGTGCGGAGGCACAAGCAAAGTTTGATTGCCTTTTCTTTGTTTTTCACCTCTTTTTTTCCCCATTGATGCACTATGTGCAGATGCACAAGCAAAGTTTGATTGCCTTTTCTTTTTTTCCTGTCAATTTGTATGGGAACTAGATCACTTATACGGTTATACCTATGGGTTTGGCTTTGCTGCATCCTGACTTGCACTGTTTTGTTCTGTTTAGTTTAGTGGACTGCTGGATATATTCTGTAGAGCTCCATTTCTGTTTATGATGTCCTGTCATTTAAAACAAAGAAAAAATTGATGAGAAGCTAGGGCCTACTCTTGCACCACGTTCATTAATTTTCTTGATCCCCAACAGTTATAATGCTTTCTATGATACGTGTCCAGGATTTTGAAATCGATGAGTTCTCGCAAGAGTATAGGGCTCTACACCCTATGCCTTCTACGAAGCAACCATCTTTGGTAGAGGAACATTTCAGACCTTCCATGGAGGATAATGATCCGGACTTGAGTGATTCTGATGCCTCAGCGACATCTTTAGATGAGCCTGGCCACGAAAACAGTAAACTGAGAATGAAGGGACGAACTCCAAGGTGAGGGTTTCTTGTTCCTTTGTAGACGTTTGCCATAACATTTATTTACTGATTACAGTACATCCAAGCTCCCTTGGTTTTGTGAAATCTAACCTCTTCTGTTTAGAACTCATTCTTTCCTGCCTTCTACAAGGTATTACACAATACCATAGTGTTGGACATGGGGATTTCGCTTATAAAGTGGGTTTGAATTATACAAGTATTGGCTATGGTGTTAAAAATATCATAATGATCGGACATGGAGGAATTTTGCTAGTTTTGGTGGCTTAAACCCATGTCAAAAGTCATTGATCTGATTTATTTATTTTTTCTTAAGCTAACACTATCGATTTCTGTGGATTTTTGTGTGAGTTTGTGATTTGGAGTTTTCAATCTTGAACTCGAGTTATTAACTATCTGTTTGTTGAAAATTCTATAGATTGTATGAAGTTAAGGATGAGCGGCATGCAGAAGCATTCTTGAATCGCGAGTCTTTTGCAAACGAGGAATCACTTCCACTGGGGGAGAGGGTGGCAGCCCTCAGAGATGATCGGCGAGTTTCTGCCATCCCTAGTGATGTTAAGCTCGGACCTGGAGGTTCGCGTGAGATATCTTTTAGGGCTAGAAGCAACTCTAAGTACAAAGAGGATGAGGATGACGAACACCGTGGAAAGAGGAGGGGAGTTCAATCATTAGGACTAAAAGCTAATGGGCCTGGATTCGGAGGCCGAGGAGGAAGAGGAGGAAGAGGAGGCCGAGGAGGAAGAGGAGGGAGAGGAGGGCATCGCGGAAGAGGAAGAAGAGGTGGCCGGTAAACATTTCAAGCATTGTATGAATGATTTTGTTTCTTGTTCGACCAAGGATGCACTCAACATTGAGCCATAGAGTTGTGCATTTATACAACTTTGCCATTCCGGGGACTTTATGATGTGCTACGGAATCTGTCGTTATTTAACCCCAATTTTTACTGATTGCTGTTTCATTTTTGTTGTTGAGACAGACCGTAGGGATCAGGGAGAATGCGGTTTACACAAATCAAAAATAAAAATAAGAGGGCAAAGTTTTCGCTTTGCCACTCGAGCTTCTACAAGATGATAGTTAACTGTCGGTGGCACATTGATGGTCTACCTAAGTAAGTCATTAAGGCAATAAAATCATGGCCCGATGGCAGCCTTCATCCCCCCTCCTCTTTATAAAAATTAATTTACTAGTCTGACAAAATATGAAAACTATGCAAATGCTCTTGGGCGCGTTCTCTGTACTTTGATGATAGGTACATTGTCATTTGAATTTTTAAAACCCAACAAATTCTCGCGAATAATATTTTTAGGAAGGTTCAAAATAAATAATAATTAATAATAATTAAGTACAAGTGTGAAAAATGTAGAAGAATATATAAATGACTGTAATTGCATTCTCTATGCTTGGAAGACGGTCACAACAAGTAGAGGTAAATTTCGGTGAGAAGAGCGGAGCGTAAATCTCAGGGACCAAAGTGAGAAGTTATGCAAATCTCAGGGACCATTTTGGTTAAAAAACCATTAAAAACAATTAAAATACCTTACAACAACATAGTCCTTACCATTGGATTTAGCACTTGTATGATTATTGTTGATGCACAAAACCGTGGCGGTCTTGGAACAACAGAAATCCGGCCGTGAATCCGCACAAATGCTCAAGAACACGAAGAACACAAAGAACACAAGGCTTTTATCGTGGTTCACCCCAATGTTT
>JADOBS010300044.1:0-10314 GCA_015708375.1 Cydonia oblonga | reverse complement strand
GGTTTGCAAGATGGCTGTGTTTTTTTTTTTTTTTTGGTAAGAGGATAGATTCATAGAAAGGAGAGGTACAAGGCCAAACAACATGCAGAGAAGCAAACTCCGCAACCCCAGATAGACAAAGACAAAGATAAATAGGATCAAGAAAGACGCCACCACAGCAGGTACCAGCGTCACCCTATCTACCAGTGCAACCCAACCCCAATTTACAAAGGAGGGCAAGGAAGACCATCTTTGTTCAAAATGCCAACTAACGAAGATGGAGGTTGAACAACCCAATCGAAGCCGCACATCTCCGGTGAAATACTCCTTGCGACAAAATCCGCCGCCATATTTGCCGATCGTGGAATCCACGACCAGGAGCATGAATGGAAACTCCTCCCAACTTCCAAGATACGGCTAAGAATTAGGAGAAGGTTCCAATCACAGCTCAAAGAAGGGGAATTGAGGGACCGAATAACCCCTTGTGCGTCCGACTCAATGACCACCTCCTGCACTTGTAAACACTTAGCCAACAAGCACCCTTCCAGAATAGCAAGGGCTTTAGCCATCCCAACAGAAGACGCATGCATCCAGACACTCTTTACCGCCCTACAACCCAACAACCAATCACGAGCCACAATCCCAATCTTACCACATCGGGAGTCCCTCATCCAACACGCATCAACATTCACCTTAATCTTAATGACTGAGGGAGGAGACCACAGAGTGAGTTGGCGCGTACCTTGAGGAAGGCTGGTTCGGATTGTGGACGACAAAAGCAGGGGAGCGGAAGCATGCATAAGAGACTCCAAAGCAGTGATGATAGCCCGAATAGATCAAATAGGTGAGGGCTTTACACCATTGAAAACAACATCACATCGGGCTCTCCAAATAAACCAGCATGTAAAAATCAAGTACCCCATAGACCGATCAAGATCCTCCTTACAACCCACATTTTGATTTATCACCACATACACCCACTCAGCCAAACTAGTAATTGAGCTTTGAATGATCTGAAAATTTAACAGACCCCTACTCCAAACTCTGGACACCCATGGACATAGAAAGAGAATATGCTCCATGGTCTCCACATTTTCATTACAAATTGGGCAAAGGGGGGATGTGGCACACCTACGCCGAAATAAATTGGATTTAATAGCATAAGCATCCCGAAGAGCTCGCCAAAGGAAGTTTTTCATCTTGGGAGGAGCCTTACAACTCCAAAGCCAAGCCCAAATCCGAGGATGAACACCACGGGAAGAGGACGAGCGATCAAGGTTTATGCAAAGGTGTCGACTGTGATTTCTCCAATACCCGGACTTCACCGAAAAAGAGCCATTTCGCTCATAAGGCCAGACAAGCTTATCAGGACTCAAAAGCGGCCCCACATAAATTCTAGAGATGGTATCACGCTCCGTTTTTGAGATGGTAACTCGCCCAAGCCCAAGAGGCCCTCCCACCCTTCTTAGCCTCCAAAAAGGAAGTATTCGGAAAATATTGCTCTTTCAAAACACGAGCCCATAAAGAGTCCGGGTCATGAATCAATCGCCAACATTGCTTTGCTAGAAGGGCAATATTAAAATCATTTAGGTTATGGAAGCCCAAACCCCCTTCCATTTTTGGCCGTCCCAAGTCATTCCAATTAACCCAATGAATTCCACGATATCTTTCCGTTCCTGCCTACCAAAACCTCGCCACAGCCGCATTAATATCCTTGCAAAAACTCATTGGCAATCGAAACACATTGTGTACATAGGAATAGCCTGGACCACTGCTTTTATGAGAACTTCCTTTCCCACTTGAGAAAGAAAACGCCGCTTCCAACTAGGAATCTTTGTCAATATCCGCTCCTTGATAAACTGTAAAGCCTCCTTCTTCAATCTCCCCTAAATTGATGGTAACCCCAGATATTTTCCTGGGTCTTCCACCTTGGGCATATCTAAGATATTACAAAGCTCTGAAGATAAGTGGGCAGGAGTATTCGCCCCAAAATAAACCACTGATTTCTGAATGCTAACCTGTTGCCCAGACGCTTTACAATAAGCATTAAGAAGGGAAGATAAATTCCTGCAATTCTGATTGGTAGCTAACAGAAATATTAGAGTGTCATCAACAAACAATAAGTGAGAAAGCATAAGCCCTGAAGCAGATAATTTAATGCCCTCCAAATACCCCTGTTGAACCGCCCTACTGATTAACAACAATAGAACCTCACTGATAAGTAAGAACATGTAGGGAGATAGGGGATCCCCCTGTCGAAGTCCCCTTGTAGGTTTAAAGGTTCTCCCTAGCCTCCCATTGATTAGAATATAAAATTCCATAGTTTTAACACACTTCATAACCATAGTAATCCACATTTGCTGGAAACCGAGATGCACCATAACTTCCTCCAGAAAGTCCCATTCAACCCGATAATAAGCCTTGTTCATATCAAGTTTAATCCCCATTTCGAATTTTGTCTTCGTTCTTCTCATCTTAAGGAAATGAAAAATTTCATGAGCCAAGATAATATTATCTTGAATTTGTCTTCCTTTGATGAACGCATTTTGATTCGGAGAAATTATTTTGTCCAGCAACGGTTTCAACCTATTCGCCAAAATCTTAGACAGAACCTTATAAGAGTAATTACAAAGGCTTATGGGCCTAAACTGATTTACCCCATCTTGGTTTGGAACCTTTGGGATCAAAGCAATATTTGTAGAGTTGATAATAGAAGGGCAGCCATCACCCCTAAGATAGTCAGTAACAATGCCATGGACCTCAGCTGCAATTATGTCCTATGATTGGAAAAACAGACCTTGAAACCCATCAGGTCCAGGCGCCTTAAACCTTCCCATATTGAACACAGCATCTTTGATCTCCTTATCAGAAATAGGGCTACATAAATTCTCATTCATATCATTTGTTACAACCGGGTCTAAGCAGTGAAGAATATTCCCCCAGTCTCAATTGCCATCAGACGTAAAAAGCCTGTTAAAATGATCTTTCACCGTTAGTCTGACTCTAGCAAGATCTTCTAGCCAAACACCTTCCTCATTCTGAATTCAAGCTAATTTGTTCCGTATACACCTTTGGATTGTAGATTGGTGAAAAAAAGCAGTGTTTGAGTCACCAGCCTGCAACCACCGGATGTTAGATCTTGCCGCTCAGTACGCTTCCTCTTGTGCCTCGAGCCGATTAATAATTGTAGTAACCTCACTGATTTCTTCATCATTATCCTCCCACTGCAGTTACAGGTTCCCCAAATGAGAGTTCAACCTTTGGAGCTCAAGCATTCTAGCTTTGAATTTACCCGAACTTCAGCTAATCAAGCCTCTTCTTGTGGCGTTTATCTTCCTTTGCCACGTAGACACCCCTCCACCAGCACTTCCCACATTCCAGCATCGTGTTATGGTCTCTCTGCATCCCTCCTCCTTGCACCAAAAGGCCTCAAATTCGAACATTGGTTTACATTTGGGGGCCAGCGGGTTAGTATTAAATACCAGCGGACAGTGATCAGAAGCCCTAGCATTTTCATGAATAATCACCGAGTTTGGCCATCGAGTATACTAGCTTCCGTTAATTGAACCCCTGTCTAACCTTTCCTGCACCAAGCTGCCATTTCTGGTTCCTTTCCAAGTAAATTTAGGCATTGAGAAGCCAAGGTCCACCAACTGCATACAATTCAAGAAAGACTGCAGATAGGGAGTAGCCGGCCGATGCCAAGGACTCCTACCAGATTTTTCATCTTCAGATAATATCTCGTTAAAGTCACCAGCACAAAACCAAGGGGCATCCGTCGGGCTCAGTTCCTCCGCAATCCACTGCCAAAAGTCATTTTTTTCATTTCTATATAGAGTACCATAAATCCAAGAAGTATTAAACCACTCATCCTCGAACAGTTGCATCTCAGTACGGATTAAGTTCCTGTTGGACGATATAACATTAACCTCTAAGTTGTCATCCCACCACAGCTCAGACCACCCGCTGATCCAACCGGAGGAACATCCCACCCATTCGCAAATCTCATCCTCCCACGAACTAACACTATTCCGTGGTTTTGCATCTTTGTCTTCGCTAAGAACACCACTGAGGGTCTATATTTTCTAATAAGCCCATGTAGAGCTCGAACTATCGTGTCTGACCCAAGACCACGGCAATTCCAGATCAGATATATCATGGTTGACTTGCGGCTGCATCGGGCCAGCCGCCACCACTACCTTGATTGCTTCTTACTCTCTGACTCCGCATGATTGCCTCATATTCCACAATGTCTTCCAGATGAGGCCATAAATTTTCTTCCTAAACTGGAACCTCCAGGAAATTTTCCTCATAGTCTTCATTCATCTCACTAGATCCAGTTACACATCATGTACGCCTACCTCTCCTAGCTCGTCCCCTAGATGTAGCTTGTCTTCTAGTTCTTTTAGTCCGTCTTAGAGTTCTTTTACTACTTCCTTCCCCAATATTCCTCTTTAGGCCCATTCGTTGAAAAAGGCTTATTTCCTCCGGGTGGCCTAATACAAAATTACTCGGTTGCATTATGATGAAGCAAGGTGGCTGTTTTGGAGCCAACTTAAAACCTTTTTGGTTTAACTCTTGGAGCGAATAAGACCTTCCTACCCAAAGTGGATCAAAGCTTACAAGTCAGGGTTCACTCTACATGGATGAAAATCAAGGTTGACATGATGGAATTCAAAAAAGATGGCGAAGGTCAGCTTAATTAACTTAAAGGAAAAATGAATCAAGCAATCAATGTTGAAAATGTGCCCTAAAACTAATTTAGTTTAATTTAACGAAAATATTCTTGTTTAAAGTCATCACATTAAACGTTATTGGTTTAAACAATAAGTCTAAGAAATATGTAATAAAGATAAAGTAATCTAAGGAAGTTAGAGACCTTTATTTCTCATACACATATCCTAAATGCTCATGATCATTGGATGGCCAATTGAGAGTTGAAGATATGATAAGATCAATACATACTATGTCTTTCCTCTTTAGATAATGACTAGTCTTGAGTCATTGGTATGAAAAACGCCAAGACAAGTATATAGGTGCTCAACAGGAAGTGAGTTCACTGAATACGATCAAACAGGAGTTCTCATACTCATGTTATATGAGAACTCACTAGTTACGATAATGCAAAGTAGTCATTTGACCTGGGACATCATAGTTATCTTGTAGATAAGTCTATGATCATTTGACGATGCGTCATAACCTCATGGTTTACTCTGGGCATTGTTCACTGATTTAACCATTGAAAGAGAATACTCTATGATACGATTCAAGAGTCTTTAATTATAACACATGAAAATGATTTAGGAAGTACATTCCAAATCACATTCACGGGAATCATATTTATAAGATAATTACATTGGATATTAGATATGAATAAATTATCAACTAAACAATGTGATCAAAAGTACTGATATATAGTAGACTGTATTGCATTGCAATTCCAGCTAAATAGGTTCTCTACCTCTTCCACTTAATTTGGGTAGTCATGACATACTACTAGGTGTCACTCATGACTTGTGGAAGCCTAAAGATTAGCAATCATTAATCTTCACTAAAGGGAGAATTGAAAAGTAAGAGTTCTAATCACGCACTATCTCACTAGTTAAAATCTAATAGATCTACACCATGTAAGGTATAGATTGAAGCATACAATGGAGTTGAGTAAGTACAGTTAAATGGTTTGATAGTTTATGGCTAGGATTAATTGATAAGTTAATTTTGTCAAACGAATAAGTTCGTATTAGACTTTTAGGTAGTTTTGGGTTTCAAGGTCAATGTGCTTAAAATTGTTAAGCCCACTAACTGAAGTTGTATCACAATTTATATCTAAAAGGACCCAAAATACCCCTAACTCTAAAGGCCGGCCATATAGTGAATGAGCTAGGGTGTTTCTCTTCACTTAAACGAATGGACTATATAAATGGAGTAACGATCTTAGCCTCATTAGGGCTTTGTGAGGGAAAATAGGAGAAACAACTCTCTTTTCTCTCTAAGATGCCGGCCACTAAAGGAGAAGATCTAAGCATCTTTCTCTCCCCTTGGTCACACATTTCCTCTTCACACCATGCATCATTATCGAGGTCTTGGAGAGTATAAATTGAAAGATTTTTTTTGTCATAATTAAGAACATACAAGAACATTTGAGCATACAAACATACATGTAACACTTTAAAGTAGGCATGCAATAAAAAATAATTCTATAACCCATGACTTTAAAAGCCTAGTCAATTGTGAACCATAAGGCTCTTTACAAATTAAAGAAGAGAGAGTTAGAGCTTTCATTACCCTTGAGCTCATCCTTGATTACACAAGGAATTCATCCCAAGTGGAGGTTCTTCAAGTTCACTCCAAGCTCCTTGAATGATTCTTTGTGTTTGTGATATTCTCTCCTTGGATGATTGCTTCTTTGTTTCTTCTTTGCTCCGTGATGATTTGAGAAAATGAATTCTAAGGACCAAATATTTGGTGCCTTTAAGTCTCCATACCAAGGATGAGGTATGAAGAGAAGATGGATGACCTAGAGGAAGGAAGATTGATAGCTATTTTCCTTTAAGTGTGGCCGGTCTCCTATAGAAAGAAAGAGGGAAAATGTTTCACTTATTTGGCTCAAGAAAACCCTAATGAGGGAAAGGTTATAAGGTCACTTTTATACCTCTCTTCATATGAGTGGCTAGACTGAAATAGAAAGGAACGAAATTACCCGAAAAATGTAGAAGCCTTGAGTGATGAATAATTCTTGGGATGAATCGCGGACTAAGTCACTCTCTTTGAGATGTTTCACGGCTCTACCCAAAATGTGTAAACAATTCACAAACATCATGTCATCCCCAAGATAAAACAGCCTAGAACCTTCTTCTTCTGATAAGTTCTTCCTTGCATAGTGAAAGAACCTTCGAACTCACACCCTTTTCAATATGTTGCTTTCAGAACTCAATTTTTGTTTTGAAAATTATATAATCTGTTGTTTCTATCTTTCGCACTTCCTTCGTACATGGGATCAATATATATAGAGAGATGAAATAGACGTTGTGGGGTTAAAAGATTTAGGGGCTTGAAAACCATAAGGAATCATAGCAAAAGAAATCAAAATGGACAAAATCAAAACGTAAAAATACAACGGAACAAAAATTATGTATAAAGACCTAATCTTCTTCTCTATTCAGAGAAGGAATCCCAATTATTTAAAGTGAGAAGCTTTTCTCACGTTTCAAATTTTAGTGGAGGAGAATGCTCCTTATCAAATAATAAGGTTAATAACAATTTACATTGCATATTTAATGTTTGTAATAAAACAAAATATAAATACTTTTAAAATATTTAAATAAAAACATATTTACTCCAACCATCCCCCACTTGTTTTTGTTTAAAATTGTAAATCAAGCAACATATTATAATGCTATGCATAAGTAAATGTGACGATCTGTACGAATTAAAATATATTTTATCTCTGAAAGCGTGAAAATGATGATTATGCCCTTGAAACAATGTGTTGTGAATGTATAAGCGGGCTAAGAAAATGGACCAATTACTTCACTTCCTATTTTCTTGGGTCCAATTAAAATTGTAGGGTTGTTTTTCGACCAAATTGTTAGCCCTAAACTTGTAGCCCAATAGGATTTGAGGCAATTTAAAATTTCCCAATCCCGTGACAATCACACACACACACATACGCACGTGCTCCTCCTTCACTCTTTTTCTTTTTCTCTCGAACTTTCTCTCTATACAACCTAAGCTCACAGCTCTCAAAACCCTTCAAAACCACATGGATCGCCTCTAATTTAGTCACCATCATCTTCCTTTCGACTCCCTGAGTTTATCCATACCTTTAGTTGAGAGACCGGTCGACGGGAACACAAGATACCTGAGCTCCGGCGAGGAGTGAAATTAACTCTGACATGATCGATGGGGATTCACTTGGTTTTGAGGTTTAGTAAGTTAATTATTCAACTTCTCTGACATGTTAGACTAGTTTTTGTTAAGTTTGGACGTCGAAATAAGCTCGATGGTGGGATTGCATGAGTAGCTGGTTTTTCAAGAATTTTTTTGGCCATTTTCCATTGGATTTTGGACTTTTCAGGTATGGATGTGTTCTCCTTGTTGAGAGCTTTAAATCCATATAAAATTCGTGGAATTTGGTTGAGTTTTGAGAAAGGTATTCAAGTTTTAAGATTTTTCCAGTTTTCGGTGACATAGACGGCGACTGGCGACGAAATCCGGGGAACCACCAGAGAAGAAGGAGAATATTTCGTCAATTTTGATGGAATATACCTAACGGCTTCAGGTATAGTTAGCGGAATATTCTATTATTTGACGAAATATTCTTTAACAGCGTTAAAGATTCCGTCCGTGTGCCAAGCACGTGCATGCACGTAGCCGGCGCGTGTGGCCATGCCTTGGCCGGAGTGTGAGGGCACGTGGGACGTCGGAAAATTATTTTAAAAATATGGCGGTGTTCATGGGTTTGAGTAGGCCATGATGGTATATTCAAACACCCCAATTGAGCAACGTATGAGAAGTTATTACATAGTTTTGGTTATGTGCTTAAAATTAACGTTAAAATAGTTATTTCACATATAGGTGAGACGTTTCTGAAGGACAAGCGTGGTCAGGCGAGACTCAGGGATTACAACCTAGCTACATACTAGTGAGTAGGCTTTTGGTTTTATACATATACGTATATATGCTTTACGTTTTCCCAGAAATCTTTTTATATGGAATTACGTTTTTTTTTAAATGCCATGTCAACTGCATTGTACTTTAGTATATGCATCAGTATAGATAGGCATATTATTATACGATGTTGCGGATGAACAGGTAAGTTTCAGGTGAGTATATATTGATGATAGTGATTGCGGTGTGTATGGTTATGTTTAGATGCATTTAGAGCTCATTATCCTGTACCCTGGTGTTAGTGATCTGCCCGAGGCCAGGGTCTAGCCTTCACGTGATCGTTCACATCCCGCACCACACGCTCACCTTGGATCCAAGGTGGGTGCCAACCTATTGTACAGACCACATTAGGTGTTCTGACTCGTAGGTGAGTTGCGATACTTCGCACAGCCTTCACGTGATCGTAGTACTTGAGCGTACCTATTTACACCTAAGCTGTCGTACAGACCACATTAGATGGTTCCGACTCATGTGCAGGAATTAGTAGATGAGCTATAGGCTTAGCCATATAGGTCACGTTAGGCGACTCCGGCTGGCATATCATTTTACATTGATTTATTTCACCTGGCTTACTTATTTCATTGCTGAGATATTTGACAAGGCATACACTTGATTTTCACTACTCTCGAGCATGATTTTATATACTTATGCACTATTATTTTTTGGAAAATTATACGGGTTTTACGGCAAGGAGTTATTATTATGTTTGGAAAGAGAAATGGTTTTGAAAAGTTTTGTTTTTGCCCACTCACATTTTCTGTTTTGTGCCCCTCCAGGTTCTAGGTAAGCGTTCGTTTGGTGGCTTACGTGGGCTCTACGGTGGTTCTGACGGACTCCAGCTAATGTAGGAATTTCTCTCTGGTATCGTATAATTAATACTTAACCTGTTGGACTGCACTTAGGCTACCTATGCTCTGAACATGTGTAACTATACTTAAACGTCTTCACTCGCACATATACACTTATCTAGTGTAAATTAGTTAGTTTGGTTTTTATTTACTCACATTTTCATATCATTATCACTTCCTCACTGCGCACATGGCTACGTCACCTTCATGTGACGGCCAACATGCCTCGATTTAGGTCGGGGTGTGTCAATTGACGAAAGATTCTCTTTCTTTTTGGGTGGTTCGCCAGATTCCATTGCCGGGCACCGCCTGTGTCATCGAAAACTGGAAAATCTTAAAACTTGAATATCTTTCTCAAAAGTCAATCATTTATATGGATTTATAGCTCTCAACAGGGAGAACACATCCATACCTGTTAAAAAGTCCAAAATCCAACGGAAAATGGCCGGAAAAATTCTTGAAAAACCGGCTACTCCTGCAATCCCGCTATCGAGCTTATTTCGACGTCCAAACTTAACCAAAACTAGTCTAACATGTCATAGAAGTTGAATAATTACCTTACTCAAAACCAAGTGAATCCTCATCGATCACGTTAGAGTTAATTTCACTCCTCCCCGGAGCTCGGGTATCTTGTGTTCCCATAGACTGTTCTCTTAACTAAAGGTATGGATAAACTTAGGGAGTCAAAAGGAAGATGATGGTGACTAAATTAGAGTCGATCTGTGTGGTTTTGAAGGGTTTTGAGAGCTGTGAGCTAAGGTTGTACGAAGAGAGAAAGAGAGAGAGAGAGAGAGAGAGAGAGAGAGAGAGAGAGAGA
>JADOBS010300043.1:0-10314 GCA_015708375.1 Cydonia oblonga | reverse complement strand
GTTGAGTCAGTTTACATTAGATTAGCAATCCCTCCTAATCCCCGGTTAAGAACGATCCCTACTTATACATATACTACAATTGTCAACAAGAGGGTTTAATTTGTGTGTCACATTCGTAACGCATCAAGTCTCAGAGGATATTTAGGAGTAGATATTGCATCCTCTCAAGTGTTGGATTACTTGCGGCACACGCCAATCCCTAAATTGTTGGAACTCCAAGAATATAGGAAACTTGGCTGATTCCATACCAAATCAGGGTTCTTTATCTTGCAAAATAAGAATGGTCAATCTCAACGATGCCTCAGAATAAGATGGTGGAGGCATCACTGATCTGTTTGTGTAGCTCCGAGTGGGAAGCTGTTTAGTTCATGATCGAACTACAAAAGGCATGCTTATTCCGATCTACCTTACTCCGAATAGCTTCAGAGTAATTTGGAGTAATATGCCATTCAGACTTCTTCATGTGTGGCAATGCAGATCCATAACCGCCATAAGGTGTACGAGTCATTCAGATTCGTTAAGTTTTTCTTCTTACACCATACAATATGCCCTTGTTTGTCATGTAGTGCTTTACGAGTGACTTTAGTTTTTAGTTGGTCGGAGGGGACTTGCATTGGTTAGATAGTTTAACAGTTAACTTGATTATGAATGTGTGTGTCCTAAACTCATAGGTCGTTACAGTACATTGCATGCCATTTGATATGAGTTCGGAGGAAGAACTTGAGGAATTCCACAGAGAATTCCAGTCTCTGCTGTGAGTGGTAAAGCCAAAGTAATGTTTTTCACGTTGCTCCGAATTGAATTCCGCAATATTCTATATAAATCTGACATCCGAGTAGAATTGTTTTTCATCTATACTATGCATTACTCAACCAAAACACTATAAAATTACTATTATAACCCTTTAAACAAAATTTTACTGTTTGTCACATGAGCCTCACAAATTTACCCTTTCCTTTTTCATTGCCGACGTCACAGATTCAAGGCTGGGTTAGGTAGGGATGGGGCGTAGGTTCAACACAAGACAAAGAGATCAGATTTTGTGGCTAGGTAAATTTTTCATGGGAACGAGAAAGATCAGAAAAGAGATGTGTTGGTGGCTGATGGTGGTGATGAGTTGAGGACGTGGTGCCATTTTCGTCGGTTACTATGGATGCTGAGTTGTATTTTTCAATTATTGGATGAGCTTTGTGATGTTTTGGTCCACAGATGCTGAGTTTTGTTTATTAAAAAGTTGGTACATACAACCATTTCTCTCTCCTCAACTCTCATACCATTGTAACCCCATTCTTGGTTTCCCCTAGTGCAAAGCTACATAGGAGCAAGAAGGGGCGGTCGCCCCTCCCTTTGTCAGAAATTAAGCTCAGGAGTGATGGTCCGCCCCTCCGATCCATTCGGAAAACTTGCAACGCCGTGTGGGACAAAGTTCCAAAAATCTTAAAGAAGGAGGAAGAAGAATTTCAGCCATCAGAACCTAAACTCGTGACCCATTCTCTCCTCCTTATTCGAACCCCTGCACCTCGCAGATCTCGTATGCAGATGGGGTTTGAAGCTCGAAGGAAAACTGGCGGTGCTGGTGTGTGAAGGCATGAGCAAATGGGAAAGGCGTTGGGCCAGCGTAATTTTGGGCCAGAAGCTTTATTTTATTTATTTATTTTTTTTAAAGAAAGAGAAAAAGAAAGAATGAGGTCATGGGCTACTACAGTCATGGCTTTGTTTTCAACAAAGAGAGAATATTGTGTAGGATTTCTATTTCAGCACATTTACTCAGTGTTCAGTCCCTAATTTTTGGGTATTTTTTTATCGTCTTCGTGAGATTGAAGTGTTGGATGGGTGTGAATTTTCGTGTGAGAATCGTGGGTTTTTATTCATTGTTAGCATAATGAACGAATACCCAATTGCTTCTCTCTCTATTGGGCTTCAAGATGAGGGTCGGTTGACATTGTAATTCGCTTATAAATCAATCTTTCAATTGAATACGGAGGCGTAGGCAGTTTTTTCCCTTTATCTTCTTTGTGTTTTATGTTGTTTTCGATTCCAACGTGTTGCAATTCCAGATTCCATATTGAAGAACGTGCGAATATGGAGAAGAGAGAGAGAAGCACAGATGAGTTTGTGCACTGTTCTTTTTCTATTCCCTTTTTTATTTTTCTTTTGCTTTTTTTTTTTCATTTGTTATCCTCATCCTCATTCCTTACTCATTAAGTAAGAGTACAATAAAAAATAAATCTGATTGCTAGTTTTTTTCTTAACAAAACTTGCACAAAAACACATTAAACTCAACAATTTTTAATATAAATCATCTGGTTTAGTGGTTAGAGATGAACTTTAGACTTGTATTTTACATAATACGTTATGGATTTGATTCCTATTGTTGGTGAATTACACAATAATGATGAGTGGAGGTTAAAATATCTTTTAAGTCTTTTCGATTCCTGAAAATGTCATCTTTTATAAAGATGTTTTCTTTAACCAAAACCTTACAGGCTTTCAAGTTCAATTTTTCCAGCAATATGTTTTCTTTTTTATGACCTCCTCCTATCCTGTGAAGCATATACCACAGTTACTGGAATTCCTGGTAAACAAAAAAAGAAACTTTATTTGTGCCTTTCGTAGTTCTTCCGCCGCTTTCTGCTCTCTCTCTCTCTGATAGCTTTGAGAGAAGAAGAATTAGAAAGGCTTTTCAGCTTGAAGAATCTCTCTCTGTCCTTGTGGGATTGTATTTCTGCAAATCTCAGGTGGATTTATGGATACGTGACACGAAATTGGGCCGCGGGAATCAGCCAAGAAAGTCGTCGTGTTTCCTGCAATCCTTTCCAAGTATCAGCCGTCGGATCGATTAACGCCTTGGTATGTTCTTCTCAAATAGCACCCAATTCTCGGATTTCATATTTATATATAAAGGAAGGTACTTTTTTTGATGCTCTGTTCATTCCAATTCATGGGTTTCATCTCTCTCTTCATTTTCTTTAGTTTTCTTTTGCTCTTGAAATTCTTATTTTCTATATATAACTTTTGGAAACCTTTCGTCCATTTGCGGCTTGTTCATACAAGTATTCAGAATTTTGTTTGTGTATTGAGATGAACATGAATTTGAGTTGTTAAATTTCGAGCTCCATAATCACTTTCATGCTAATTTTTCGATATAATACTCTCCAGTTTCTTTGTATGTTCGGTGCAAGTTACGGACTTGTGTTGGTAGCGAAGTAACCTGTACCGATGAAGCTTTTTAGTTTGTGATGACTGTTGCTTGTGTTCTCTTTTTTTTGTTTTGGTTCAGTCTGAAATTCTGTGTACGTTGATATAGGCGGATGTCAAGGGCTCCAGATAAGTCTGGTGGTTGGGCTGCCTTTGACCTCAAGCAGCGCCAGAAACAAGGCCTCGAGCCTCAAGTTTACAAGGATCCTTTCCTAACTGTACCAACCACTCTAACTTCTCTACATACTCGTGAAAACGTACGGAGGAATAATGACCTTCCGGGCAGGCCTTTTTCAACTCTACTCCTCCCATCTGTAGATTGTCCAACTTCGGCAGAGAATAGGGTTGGGAAAAGACCTTTATTAGATGGCGATTCCAGTGGGAAACAGTACACTTCCGTGGAAGATAACAAATCTTCCATGAAGAAGATCATGGATCTTTACCCTTGGGCTGACGATTTCTTGATTGAGGATATTATGGTTGCAATGGATAATGATATCGATAAGGCCTCAATTTTATTGAAACAATGGTTTCCTCCGGCAGCTGTGGAGAGAATAACCAAACTAGCATTTCAAAAAAATGACTCCAGCTCAAATGTCTCTTTAAGTGATAGAGAATCTGTTCCTCAATCTCCTTCTGGCATTTCTAACCTTAACTCTACGATTCAAAAATGTCTCAAAGAGAACAAGATAGAATTGTTAACTGGCGATGATTGCGGTGTGCAAAAGCTTGCTAATGATGCAGCAAATAGGAAGCTGGTTCTGGGGAGTTTGGAGTCTGTACCCATCGAACCTGAGTGGGAAGAGGATGATGTTTACTTGAAGCATCGAAAAGATGCATTAAGGATGATGAGGTATGCTTTCTGTTCATGAACTTGCAGGATATGACTATTAAGCAGTGGCAATTGTGTTTTTCTCTCCATGTTAATTTTTTGTTCTTGTGCTGCCTTCTTTTTGTGTTGCCATTCTCGTTGTTTAGGCATCCGCCCAAAGTAAAGGTATACAGCTTGTGCTTGTTGCCACTTCTCATATGAACATTTCTTAGGTTTCACAACAGAATTTTGTACTTTATCTTACTGTTTTCGTCAACTTTTTTAACCATGTCATAGCATTGGTTCTGCAGGATATGTTGTGCTTCTTGAAAAACCTATGTTTTTGCATACTATGTCGTAGCATTGAAATTTTTCTTATCTTAAATAAACAGGTCAGCATCACAGCACTCTAAGGCAGCCACACATGCCTTTGTAAGAGGTGACCATTTTTCCGCCCAACAACACTCAAAGAAGGCTCGAGAGGAACGGTTGGCTGCTGAAAGCCTCAATAAGAAGGCAGCCAAAGAAATTTTAAGGATCAAGAATAGCAAAAATGATTTATGGAAATTGGATTTACATGGCCTTCATGCATCAGAAGCAATTCAAGCCTTGCACGAACACCTGCAGCAAATTGAAACAAAAGAGCTATCTAATCGCTCTGTGTCACCAAGCAGAGTTAAGATGGAAAAGAGGATTATACGTTCTTCATCACTTGAGTCGTTTAGTTGTAATGACAGAGAGAAATTGGATCAACAGAAGGCATCATCAACGCAAAGACCAGCATCCTTAGAGATCATCACAGGTATATTGTTTCATTCATTGAATTTATAATTTCAGATGACATAAGTAAATAATGTCGGAATTTAAAGTTATTCTCTACAGTTCTTTTGTCAGGAAGCACTCTGACGATGCTGGATTACAGGATGCAACCCTGATTTCTCTGTTTATACGTGTAGGTAGAGGTAGTCATAGCAGAGGACAGGCTGCACTTCCAACAGCTGTGAGACGTTTCCTTAACGAGAATGGGTGATGCATCTTTCCTTTGTGCAAGTGCTAGAATTGATACCTACTTTTCTTTAGTTTCTTGATCTTTTCGGGTCTAATAAGCCGGCATTAGTACTGTTTAGTTTGTTGTGTAAACGATGAAATGTTAAATTGCAGGTATCGTTTTGAGGAGTTGAGACCAGGTGTAATCACAGTGCGGCCCAAGTTCCGTCACAGGTGATTGCTTCATCAAGTAACCAAGTCAGTGATGAATGATGATGCACGATATGTTGTTGCAGAACACTCTTGTGCACTTTGCTTTCTATGCCCAGTATATAAATCAGGCAGTTACCATCTTGATATCGGAATCTCATGTTTGTATGATTAGGAGTAAGGATTTAGTTTTGGACGATTAATAAGCGACAGATTTGTATTAGTAGCCTAACTGTTGTGCTCATTTCTAGACCTGGAAGACTTGTTTAATTGCCGAGAGCTGATTGCGAACTTGATTGATTTGCAACTAGTAAGCAACTGCAACATCACTTGGTGTTAAAAAGCTTATGTGAGTCGGTGTCTTCAGAGTTTTTAGCAAATATATTTGAAAGTTGTTTTGCTTACCATCCTTAAGTAACGGAGAAGACCGTCTTAATTATCGCTGGACGAACGTGGTTTAATTTACTTGCCTACAGAAACGTTGTAACTCATCCAACGCGATGTACACTCTTTGCCTTACGGGTTGAAATTCGACCAAAAAGAAAAGGAGGAAAAGAAGAAGAAGAAAATGGCCCTCGAACTTGAACTGCAGAACCTAATCCTTAGCATAATTGCATCTTCACCAAAAGAAAACACGTCAGCCAGAAACCGTCCACGACAAAAATCTCTCGCTCGCAAGAAAACGAAAATGAAACGAATCGTCTTTGTGGCGAATTACAGCCCGCGCGAGTCATTCAACCAATGAGAAGCCTCCTTCTTCAAAACACTCATCCGAGTACTTGCCACGTGTCCTCCCCACCTCCACCCTTTCCCTCCCTTTTCTGCTTCGTTCGCTTCTCTCTCACTCTCTGTGTCTCTCTGTCTGTCTGTCTTCTTCTGCTGCTTCACTCTCCCCCCTCTCTCTCTCTCTTGCGGGCATGAAAATTGGGGATTAGGGTTTTGATCAAATTCTCCGTTCTTTCACCCCAATGGCTGCTTGTTCTCTACCTCTACTGGAACTGACCCTTCTCTCACCACAAACCACTCCTAAACGCCGCCTTTCTACCTCTGGAGTTTCTCTCTCTAGATTCTCTCTTATTGGATACCCTAGGGGCGGTGTTCGATCCCGAATCAGAGCGACTAAAGAGGATGGCCTTGTAGTTGAAGAGATGATCAAGAAAGTCAATGGTGTCGAGTTGGGCGGTAATGGCGCTGCTGCTAGTACTAGTGGTAGCGATTACGGCTCCAATGGCTCGGTCAACAGCTACTCCAACGGCACTGCGAATGGGGCGACTAACGGGAGCTTGGTGAAGTTCGTGAATGGCAATGGAGTGGCAGCCCAAGTGGTGGAAGGAGTTCAAGTGTTGGAGACGAAGGAGGAAGGAAGGAGGAAGAATATTGAGGAAATTGGAAAGGAAGATGCGTGGTTCAAGCAGAGCGGGCTACCAAAAGTCGAGGTATGATTGCATGATGTTGAGTTATTATTCAATTGTCTTTAAAGGAGCGCTGTGTGTTTGTGCTAAGTTATGTTGAGAGTATGAATTCCAAATTGAGGATTTAAAGTCTTATGTAATAGTTTAAATAGTCTTGGGCGGACCTCTCCACCCATTTCCATTTGGTTTAGGGTTGGATGCTCACACTATAACAAGTAACAAGTTGGTATTGTTGAGAATGAATTCCACATTGATGAGAGTAGGGACCTTGTATGGGCGTATAAGTAAGTTGGGCTACTCTCTATATTGCCAATTGGTTTTATGGTGGAACCTCAACTTTTGAATTCGAGTATGCATGTCGGTGCAGTTTGTAACAAGACATTGATTTGAAATGTAGATGGTAGATGTAGGTTTTCTGGAATTCTAGTTGAAATCTTAATTGGTTTGCTTGCAGAAACAGAATTTTTTTTTATCTTCATTTAGACTTGAGTACTAGAATTCTAATTCACAGAGAGGTTTTGAAGATGCTGTTACATCAGGAAAATTGAGGGGGTTTTTTCATAGTGAAGAAAGTACTATTAGCAATCTAATGGATCATGTTATTGATGTGGTTGGTTGGCTACGTTAAGTGGTCAAAAGTTGTTTTTTCCCTCATCTACTACAACACCAGAAAAAGCATACATGAAATACAGATGTGTGGATTGGTTGTAGTATTAAGAGATGCAGCAAGTATAATGTGCAGATTATTGGAGAAAAATAAAACTGAGCAACCTATAGTGGTAGTGGGGCCAATGACATACATATATTTTCTTTTTAATAATGCTGGAGATCATATTTTTCCGACATGATATATATTTGTATGTTCACTAGGGTTACCAATATTACCATTTTCTATAGCTACTGTTTTGCAGTTATTTCAAGCCTTAGTTTTTAGGGTTTAATAGCTTTTTTATGGTTTAGGTAACTCTGAAGCTGGCCTAGTTTTATGGGACGAGGATAGGATGAAAGATGTTTAACAAGTGAATATAGAAACTGAAAATAAAAAATGGTTCGTGCAAATCTTAAAAGGGGATCATTTATCTCTTTAGAGTTCTAATTCACGCATTAGTGACAAATACTTTATTGCTAACATTGTCGTGTATGTGGAGCCAGAATCTACTCTATACAGCTGTGCTTCTTTGAGTTGGCTGTATAATATTGAAATTGCCTCTTTTTATAAATTTGTTGGTTGCTTCATTTGTATTTTGAGTTTGAATATGTGCACACACGTGCCAAAGTAATACGGTACCTTTTGGTTTTTGCAGGTCTCTGTTGCACCTGGTGGCCGTTGGAGTAGATTTAAAACTTACTCGACAATCCAGAGGACCTTGGAAATATGGGGATTTGTTCTAAAATTCATTATAAAGGCTTGGTTAGACAATCAAAAATTTACTTATCGAGGTTAGTCACTTCCTGTAGAATGAAATTTCCAAAGTCAAATACATGGGTTTTTCATTTTGGCTTTCCATGTGAGTAAACCAAAAAATGGAAGAAATATTAGGAAGCCCTTGCAAAGCCCATGTAATAATAGTGTAGAGCTTGATTCCCACCTGCCATGGAAATTCCTTCTAATTTTACAATCTATTAGGAACAAGCATTCTTCTTCAGAACATCTTCCTCTGTTGTCAGGTTTAAAGATACTCAGCACAATTTTAAAAACTTAATCATGACGTGCCTTGTAAGGTACCAATCTGATAAAGTGGTGGAAGCCAATCCTTTCTCCTTGGATTTTGGAAAGAGATAAAGATTGTTTGGTTTTGGTACCAGGTCCCAATATACAGTACATCGGTACCTGGTACCAGACATTCTATTTCCCTTTTCAATAGTTAAGAACAAATGCTTGGCTTTCATCACCATATCACATGATTTTGAAGGCTAGAGTACCGTACATGGTACAATTTTATGATCTGGATTATAGCTCCGGAATAGTAAATCCTTGTAGCATTATAATTAAAGTAGGGGGGCTAAAAATGTTATTCAATGGTACTAGTAATAGTCATGTTTATGTGCAAAATGGGAGGTTGAAATTGCTCTTTCTTAAGCTTCGCGACAAGCTGTTATTGGAAGCTAATTTTGATAGCGTTACCGTCGAAGTGAGTGTGATGGCTCTGTTGTTGGTTGTATGTATGAACAAAAATATGAGGTAATTATTTTATATTTTATTTTCAGCAGTGAGGAAACAGGAGAGGTTGCGGGATATAGTTTGCATTTGGTGATCTGTGGTTTCCTCGTTCTCTGAATTTTGGGATGTACCTTCCTTTTTTACAAAGGCAGATTGACGGTGTCCACCCCAACTCTCTTAGATATAATTTTGTGAAAGTACGTAAAAGTCTAAAAGACATTTATAAAAACCGAGGGTGGCGGTGCCACAGTAGCATCCATGTCATCTGGGAATTTCCATAGGAAAACTCTCAAGCAAAAGAAGATAAAAAAATTGGATGCAATGCTGCCCCCATGGCAGTGCCTTGAATCAACCATACAATACTAAGTGAGAGAAAAATGGTGGATGAGCTTGAGCAGTTTGGGCATTGTATGCACACTGCCTAATATTTATTGGTCTTTATCATAAATAAATGGTTCAAAGGAATTAATTCTTCTCGGAATATTTTAAATTTTATTTAGAATCTAGAATTCTTTTCGTAAGGCAGGCGGACTCTGTATTTTTTAGTGCTTGCATCTAATTTAAAAGGATGTGTGCAGGGGGAATGACAGAGGAGAAGAAAACCTTGAGGCGTAAGGCACTTGCCAAGTGGCTTAAGGAGAATATTTTGAGATTAGGTCCAACATTCATTAAAATTGGCCAGCAGTTCTCCACAAGGGTGGACATTCTTGCTCAAGAATATGTTGATCAATTGTCAGAACTTCAGGTTGGAAATTCTTTAATTTAATGTCAACAAGATTGCACATTCATACTGTATACTGTTTTATACAATCAGCTACTGAAAGTAGAGCCAATTTTGTCTGTCGTATCCGTTTCTCAATCACTCACAGTTGCTTATCTTTTCTTAATCTAATTTCAGGATCAAGTTCCTCCTTTCCCTTCAGATACAGCTGTTTCTATTGTTGAAGAAGAGCTTGGTGCTCCTGTGGGAGATATCTTTGATCGGTTTGATTATGAACCAATAGCTGCTGCTAGTCTTGGTACTCCTGATTGCATTTGTCAAGTTTCTGATAGCAAAATTTGTGCAAAAAGAATGAGAAATCAGAAAATGAATCTAGCATAATTGTGTTTTTTTGGGTTATAATACAGTTTGATAAGAGACGAAATGTGAGAATATGGTATCTTCCTTTATGCAGGTCAGGTTCACCGTGCAAGATTGAAAGGACAGGAAGTTGTTGTTAAAGTACAGAGGCCTGGACTTAAGGATCTTTTCAATATTGATCTTAAGAACCTGAGGGTCAGTTTCTCATATTGGCTTACAGTTCTTGATTAGTACTATCAATTTTGGGATCTTTGGTATATGTTCACTATAGTGGGAAAAGGCTTTGTTGTTGGTATATGTTCACTAGAAGATTTGAACGTCCATTTACCCTCACCCTACGGATCCATGCCACTTGAGCTGAGGTCATGGATAATGTTTGGGCTAGTTTAGGATATCATGGTTTTGTCTGATCATGGTTGAATTCTTTTTTTTTTTTTTTTTTTTTTTTTTTTTT
>JADOBS010300042.1:0-10311 GCA_015708375.1 Cydonia oblonga | reverse complement strand
TTTCTCATCGATATATTTTACTTATCCAAAAAAAAAAAAAAAAAAAAAAAAATCAGCTCGAATTGGAGGGAGACGCAGCCTTGGTTATTGTTGCGCTCTCTCTTCAAAAGGATGATGATATGTCTTTGTGGTGAGCTATAATTCAGGAGACACGTTATTACCTACATTCCATTCCACAAACCACAATCAAGCATACGAGGAGAGGGTCGAACAAGGTTGCTCACAGATTGGCGCAGTTGGGATCTACTTTAGATCAAAGGCGAGTTTGGTTCGAGGAACCGCCAGATGTACAATTTTGTCCGGGTTGTAATCCCCAACAAGGTTTTTATCGAGACTTATTAAATATGCACCCTATCCTACTATATGTACGACTTCTATATTATATCAATTAATATTGTACTCTTTATAAAAAAAAATAGATAGATTAAATTGAACTCATCCAATAATAATTAATAGGGTGATGAACAAAAATATTTCCAGCACGAATATGATATGATTAGAGAAATTAAAATGGACTCGAATATCAGAGATGTTGTTTGGTGGTGTTA
The DNA here is from genome assembly GCA_015708375.1 of Cydonia oblonga. NCBI lineage: Eukaryota > Viridiplantae > Streptophyta > Magnoliopsida > Rosales > Rosaceae > Cydonia > Cydonia oblonga. The sequence continues at coordinate 9,763 of JADOBS010300042.1, read as the reverse complement.
AAGTCCCACTCTCTCATCCACTCGAGTCGAATGGATGGGAATTGCAGTCGATTCAGCAATTGATTCAATTGAAAGTTTGAAACGAGTTTCGAGATTTTGAATTTCTTTATTAACATATATGGTATTATTTACACTAAAGGGTGAGGAAGTACGCTAAGCCTCACAATCGGATAGCCATAATAATTTAGTTCGAATTGCCTTTGGCGATAATCGAACCTAAAATCTTTCACTTACAAGTGAAAAATAATACCACATAATGGTAGTACTAATTGACCTTTAGGGAGTTACACATGACCTCAGTTCCTGTGTGCACCAAACACAGGACAAGACTCCCCATCTTATCACTCCAACACTAGCCCATCCCTTCCAAAATGGAGGTGAAATCGAATCAAACATAAAAGTAAGAGAAATCAAATTGAAACTCCGACACCAAACAATAAAATGGAAACTTAATCGCCAGCCAGACCATTCTATTTCCTAGGATACAGCTACAAATCAAATTTTCAATCCTAGCCCAAACTCACAATCCGGTTGAGTTGCCTGCACCAAATTGAAACTCTCACCTAATCGGTCCGAAATACAGTATGATCCATGTCGAGACTGAACCGATTCTTTGGTTTAGCGCTTTTACCATCAGTGGATTCCAATATGGTAACTCAATTGAACTTTCAGCAACTATGGTTTGGCAAAAGCTGTGAATATGAAAAATATAAGCCAAAAGAATCGGATAATTGACCACTAAATGTTGCACTTTGCTTTTCAATGTTGAGTTTTAGCACAATGGCCTACCAATTATAATTAAATACAGTACAACAACGTTTTGCAACAACACATCTGACCTACAAAAGTTCCCCCTTCTCACAAGTCAAACCTCACATTCCATTTACCATTACCATTGGCATTGAATGTCCAATTGTTTTCCCTGATCTGCATATATGGAACCTGAAAAAGGCGGAAAAATAATAAATACGAAGTGGAAAGTTCAATGTTGCCTTTAACTACAATTTACAAGGAAATGATTCAAAACTGGAACTGAGTTTTTTGACAAACAATAGGATAATTAATCAAATTCATCTAAACTACAGGGATGGGTATTCGATATTGGGAACTGAGATTGATCAAATTAGCTCCAATATTTCATTCAGTCCACCAAAAGTGCAATACAAAGAGAAAATGTATACTCATCTTCTAGCATAAATGTATAATTCGTTGCTGTTGTCTTATGATATTAGTAATTATCTATTCAATAGAAGTTCTATTGATAAGAAACAAGATATTGTTGAATATATGAGTTCATATGAAATGATTCCAACAACGTAAACAAGACCAGCACAACAAGTCATAACCAAGTTTGAGCTAAGTAACAATACCTTGTCCAACAAGTCATAACCAAGTTTGAGCCTGACATCTTGGTCCTTTTGAAAGTTCAAAATGCACCACGAAAATTCAGCAGCTCCTGTGGTGTTTCTCTGTGGAGAATTAGAGCCAACATCAACATACAAAGGTCCTAACTTCTAACTCTAAGAAGGGATAACAAACACGCTCGAGAGCAGAGATAGAGAATAGAGAGCATATAATTTTATTTTGCCGGTCTCACGAGAGCGCATGTTTTGATTCAGCAATCATATAAAACAGGCACAACCGCACAAGTGTTTGCAAAGGTCAAAATAAAAGCAATTGAACTAGTACCAACCTCTTTAAATTCTTTGTCAAGATGACATCTTCCCTTAACATTGAAGCTGAACAGGCCATCTGTTGTCACAGGGAATGACTTCTTCGCACGGACAGTGTAGTGCAGTTTCTCACGCTTATCATATTGCAATCCCACTCCAAGGCTTGCTGAAAACTACAATTGATTGTCATTGTCATTGCCAATTCGCCACGCATATCAATTATCAATTATTAATGATCAAATTTCAAAAAGGAACAACATCGATGTTAGCCTAGCCTGGCCATAAATTGCACAAAATCGAAAATTCTATTTGATTGTTCTTGAGCTGCAATTCTAAATAAATTGCTGAATCAGAACTTGGATATTGGAAAAATTGACATACATCAGGGTAGAAGCGCCTCACTACCGCTCTAAAAAATGTTGGAACTCCAAATCTAGTATCTAGCTCTCCATGAACCTGACACACACACAGAGAAAAAAAAGGTCAAGCATTTGAGCAGTGAATTGAATTCCCCAAAATTGTATTACAACTCTAATGGCTACAAACTGGGAAATTTACTAATATTTAGCGACCACGGAAAAATGCATGAAAATTTCAAAAGCAATCAACCAAGAAAGCGAAACAGAGAGAGATTAAAAATTGAAGAAAATCGGGAGAAGAGAGGACCTGCAAGTGGGTTTTGGAATCAAGGGGGAGCTTCTGCTTGGCGTGGATTCTCAAAGCTTTGGCATCGCCACCATATCTCAGAGAGGTCTCCATTTCACCACCGAAAAATGAATCCGAAATCCGAAACCAAAACCCAAAACCCTAGCTGGATATGGCGGAGAAGACAAGTGAAGAGAGAAGGACAGTCACCTACTTGCACTGCTCTCCCTACTCCTCCCCGTTATCTTCGGATTTTGGAGAGAAGACCATCACGTGCGTTTTTCGTTTCATCACCCAATCATTGTCGGCCACGTCAGGTTTCAGCACGTGTTCTGCTTCAAAATTGGGCCAATTGGGCCTTTTGGAAGTGAGTTGGGCTCAACTGGTTCGAGGATTTCTTCATCTGTTCTCCCACCCTCGGAGACGTCGCAGTTTGGAGACTGAGGAAACCCAAAACCTCTGCGGACGGCTGCTGCATTTGCTTTGGAGAGAGAGAGAGAAGGAAGAGAGATGCGAGAAATGGGTTTGAGATTGAGAGTGGATGTGTTTCTGCTGGTACTCGCCGTCGTGTGGGCGCCTGTGCTGTCGGATCTGGTCATCTCCAAGGTTGACCGACGCGTAAGTCTCGTCTCCCTCCCTCCTTTTTCTGCAATTCAGTCTTACTCCATTCCCAGAATCCCTGATTCCATGAATTGGATTGTGTTTTTAATGTTTGTCTGATCAATGTTGTTGGAGATCTCCAGCTTCTCATTTATTGTTTCATGTTTTAAATCGAAAATTCTAGTTTTCATTCATCAAAGTTTGTTTTTTAAGGTTGTATTTGGTCTTCGTTCGTGTTTGAATTTGACATTGAGCTTTGGTTGTTGGTTGGTTGGTTGCAGATTGATTTGACATCACAAATTGCGCGGATCACTTCTACGCTGAAGGTGCCCCATCACTACCCTTTTCATTAATTGAATTGTTAACATTTGATTGATTATTCTTGAATTTATTTGAGACTTAATGAAATTAGTTTCTCGGATTTTGAATTCTCGATTCGACGGGTAGTAGGCATCACGCCAAGAATGTTTGGAAAGTTTTGCTTGTTCAAAAAATGAATAACAGATAAGAAACCATGTTTGCATATATCTTGAATTTGAATTGTGTGCCTTTCATGCTCTGCAGGTGGTGAATGAGGGAAGCAGTTTGGTTTCAGAAGTTTTGTTGGCCTTTCCCGAGAATCAGGCTAAACATTTGGCACATCTGACGGCAACCCCCACCGAAGGCAAAGGAAAAGTGAAAGGTTCTAGTATTGGTTACCCAGTTCAAAACGTTCATCCGAAAGACATGCCTCCTGCTTTGATATTTTATTCTGTTGCTTTACCAAAGGGACTGGGCAAGGGGGACAGCTTCACTTTTGATGTATTGGCTGTTTTCACCCATGCATTGAAGCCGTTTCCAGAGAAAATTACTCAGGCTGACATTCAACTCCTAGTGTTTCAGGAAAGCGCATACTATCTCTCTCCTTATGCAGTCAAGGTGCAAACACTCAGTGTTAAATTGCCTGAGGCGAGAATTGAGTCTTATACAAAAGTAGAAAATACAAAGAGTGTTGGTTCAGAGATCAAATATGGTCCTTATGAGAATCTTTCTCCCCTTTCCTACTCACCTATAGTTGTTCATTTTGAGAGCAATCAACCTTTTGCTGTTGCTGAAGAGTTGGTGCGAGAGATAGAGATTTCCCATTGGGGTAATATTCAAGTAACAGAGCATTACAAGCTTGTCCATGGAGGTGCTCAAAGCAAGGGAGAATTCTCAAGGTCCCTTTTTCTTTTACTTTTAGTTGTCTTGTTGGTCATTTGATGTTGTGCCATTCGGGAGCTTAAATTTAATTTTTGTTCATTTCTTCTGCAGACTTGATTATCAAGCCAGACCTCATGTCAGAGGTCAATCAGCCATTAGGCGTCTTGTTGCGAAATTGCCACCAAGAGCTCATTCTGTTTACTATAGGGATGAAATAGGCAATGTTTCAACATCCAACTTATGGAGTGATTCTAAGAAGGTAACTATTTTACCTCGCGTGGACTAATATTCCCAGTTGTTATTCCTGATTGTACTCAACTTGTATGTATGATTGCAGACAGAATTGGAAATCGAACCTAGATACCCTATGTTTGGTGGTTGGAGAACTGCTTTTACCATCGGATATGGCTTGCCGCTTCATGAATATCTGTTTGAATCAGATGGAAAACGTGTCCTTAATATTAGTTTTGGTTGCCCCGTGAATGAGGTGGTCATTGACACCCTCATTGTGAAGGTTGGTAATGTGATGATTTATTGATACTATGTCCTTTGACCCTTTAATTCTTTTTCTTCAACTTGTGTACTTATTTGTTAGACAGTCATTCTGAGTTGCTTTCATATTACTTCCTTTTAATGTGTAGGATGTGGTATATCAGAAGAATGTTTAAAAAGCATGATTTAGAGTCAGATTATGTGAAAAGAATTAATGTCCTGCATTTTTTTTTAATTATTTTTGACTGTGAACTGCAGGTTGTTCTACCTGAGGGCTCTAGAGATATATCTGTATCTGCTCCATTTCCTTTGAAACAAGAGCGAGAGGTATTAAAAAAATTATAGACCAAGTTATAATTTATTATTTCTCTTTTGCCTCATCTTTTTTATTTTTTATTTTTATTTTTTTTTCTGATTAAATATGTGTACGACTCTTACAGACAAAATTTTCCCACTTGGATCTTGTTGGGAGACCAGTGGTTGTACTCGAAAAGACTAATGCTGTGCCTGAGCATAATCAGAAATTCCAGGTACCTATATTACATTTTCTCATAAAACAGGAGATGACTATGAGAATATCAAATTAGAATGTTTTTTGTTTTTGTTTTGCTAAAATATTACATTTACTTAGTTTCTAATGTTGATTATTGTTTTCGACACCAATGTACATTTCTAGCGGTCTTTAGAAAACAAGACATGATATTTAAGTTTCAAATGAGATTGCAAGTTTCTAGCGATGCTTGTGGTATCAGTTGTGGATATTTTCCAAGCTTTCTGCTTCATCTTAGTCAGATTTAGTTTCTGTTTTAGTTGCCTGATTTTCTTTACCCTCTCTCTAGTAATTATGATGTATAATCAATCATCGTTTTAATACTTTATTTATCTATTTTATAGAAAAAGTTGTCAAAAATAAAAATGTTGGTCAGCTGCTGTGTTGCCTGCCATGTAGTGTATCATCTTCCCTGTCTTCCCACTGTTATCCTGCTACTCTTTTGACGTTCCTTCCCTGTCTTCCCACTGTTATCCTACTACTCTTTTGAGGTTCCTAGTAATATATCATTTCCATGAATGTTGAGATCTTAATTCATAGATTTCGTAATTTCTGCATGATGTATTATGTTGGACTGTCTAATAATAATTTTTCATGCTTCTTTTCTGAAATTATGAGTGAAGTGAATCTCCGTACATGTGTTAAGACTTTGTCCTCAATTTTCTCTCAACTTTATTATCCTTCCTTTGCAGGTCTATTACAAATTCAACAGCCTCGCAATGCTTACTGAACCCTTGATGTTGATTTCTGGGTTTTTCTTTCTTTTCATTGCTGGCATTGTATACATGCATGTGGACATGTCAATCTCCAAGTCTTCTCCGTCTTATTTGGCCAAACTGCAGTGGGATGAAGTAAGTTTTTGTCTTGTATTTTTCTTTCTTAAATAATTTACAATAAGAAAACAGTAATTATTGTCTTGTTCTAGGTGCAAGCAGCAATTCAGAAGATCCAAAATATCATCAACCGATGCCTCCTGATACATGGTAAGCTGGAAGCATCATTACGTGATCTTTCCCGGACAGGGGATGTCCAAGCTTGTAAAGCTGCTCGGAAAGCAGCTGATGGTTCGTTGAAAGAGCTTTCAAAAGAGATGAAGCCCTTGTTGGCATTCTTGCAATCTTCTCAGCAGGCTGCACAGATACTACCCAAGGTTGGTTCGCCTTTTAGTTGTAATTGTAATATCTTTTTGTTTATGTACTGCCAACCGCTGAATTAATTGGAATACTTCTCGATACACCGGGTTTTCATGGCATGCAGAGTGTTATCACAGTATTGCTGTTTATCTTTTAATTATAGCATTTATTATTTGGTTGCTTGTACAGGTGGAGGAGCTAGTGGTGAAGGAGAAAGATTTAGAAGAAAGGTTAATGGTGAAACACTCTACAGTTGTGGATTGCTATGAGAAGAAGTATGGCGGAAGGGAAATCGAGAGCCGGGTTGCTTCACATCTGCAGAAAATTACCGCCTTGAGGCAGGAGGTTGACGATCTTCTGGAGTTTATTGACGAGATATAAGAAATAGGCATATTTTGCGCTTGTTATAATATTCTCCGGAACTTTAAAGTGAGTGAAATACAAGACTAGTTGCTTGTAGTTTTGTTTTGAAAACGCATTGTATTACGAGTGCGATGGAGTTGATTAAATCTAGCTTCATCATATTTATTCGCATAAGTTAGAACACGAATGATTCGGTACGATGAAGTTCAAACTAAGTTGTTCTGTTAGCGACTCGAAATGTCTGCATGTTTTTAAGGTGTAGGGTTCTGCAAAGCTCGGTCGACCGAGCTTATTTTTGACAGGTCAAGAAGAATTCTCTGTACTATACACTGAACTCATTCAAACGATTTTTCAAATCAATCGACGCAAATATGTTGCGTTACCGTTTTAACCAAACGAGCCAGTTTCATACAGCAATGACAAATTGCCAAAGTCGTCCAGATTACGTACAGAAAATGCAGATTCAATTGATATGATCTGTAAGACCTTTACAAACTTTCCGTTGCGTACAAGAAGTCTCTCTCAAGTTTATCCCTACTCTTTGAAAATGGCGGTTTCAACTTGCAACTCATCCCCGTTCTCTTCTCCCACCGAAACACGAGACGGGAGATTGTCGAGCGAAAATAAACTACCGTAATCAACCCATGCCAGGCTCACTTTCCGTCAGGCGGAATTACTTGCAAAAGCTCCAGATTTAGCTCAAAGGTTGCACCAGGCTGCAGATTTGTGTGGAAAACATTCACTGTCAAATTCCATATCGTATGCTCAACATATTTGTTATATACAGCAAGTGATTTGCACATGTACGTAGCACTATAAGCTAGCTAGTACACATTATAACATGATCGATCAGGACTGTCTGAGAAACAAGCAACACTGCAGTACGAAAATGCTCTCATGAATGAATAATAGAATGATAGATGTTGTGATGCCTAGCCCTAGGGTAAGGTCTTGGAGTCAACTGTCACGACTAACAAACGGAACAAATGATCGATGTTTAGAGGGGCTTACAGGGATCTCATTCATGCCCCTTTGGCCGTAGCCAGCCTCTGGAGGAACAATCACAGTTCGCTGCAAGGATACCAGAAAACAGTGAAAAAAATTCTTCTAAGTTAAAAGGTGAGAAAAGAAGGCAAGGAAACGATGAAACTACATGGAATAAGTACCACATATGTTGTATTTAACCATAAAAGGAGGATTCCATCACCTTTCCCCCGACTTTCATCCCCTCAGTTACCGAGTACATTGCTTGAGGGGGTTTTGGTGCAGCTTGTGCAGAAAATAGACCATTGGCATTGTCCACAAACTCACGCTTTCGTTCTTTCCCCGGAGCAGCTCCAACTTTGAACACGTATGGCTAGTACAAAACAAGGAATTACGCGTTGGTAATTCATTCAAAAAGAAGGCAGTGCATGATATGAACACACGGAACACACCCACAAAACAAAGAATAGAGTTGAGAACCTGCGCGATACTACGATTTCCGGCCAAGAGTTTAGATTCCCTGCTTGACACGGCTGTAATCCCCCGATACAAGCAGTCAAAGTGGACCTGCATTCAAGTACTTCATTAAACAAGAAAATTAACATCAATCAATCTACTTAAATTAGAAACACAAATGCATGTATGTACCTCAACTGTTGATCCTTTCTCAGCTACTGGACCCCTTCCCTCAACCAAATCATAATATTTTAATCCATCAGCTGCTGAAGGAACAAGAAATCAAGCAAGCAAAGATGGGTTAAACTTGTTTGGTAACTGTTCTCAGTTTGCAATTTGCATATTGCGGAATAAATTGTGGGTTGACCATTGCACCTAAATATAATCAACCTATTTTACCAATGGATAAATACAACTTTGTACATAATTATCCTTCAAAATCAAGAACAAAATTTAGGAAATGGAAACAGTTAGATATGAGAAAGTGAGTAATTAAGTAACTTACGGGCAGTGCGGTAGTCTTCAAGGGGGATGATTTTCCTGTTGCGTCGCTCTCTCGCCAGTGAAGGCGGAGGAGGAGACGCTGCTGAAATGAGGCTGATGGGCAGCCAAGTACTTATGAGAATGGCAGCACATCTTCTTGAACAAGAAATCAATGACGAGGAAATGGGCAGCACTTTTTGTACTACTGAAACTTGTTCTACTTGCCTTTTAGTACTGCTGCCGCCGCCGCCACCTTTTGAATGAGAATGATGACGACTGAGACGCTGATTAACGGTCAAGCACCTTACTGATGCCATGGCCGTTGGAAATATAGCAGCAGGATGCCTGTTTTTTCAACCGCCCCTTCTATACCATATCCATATCCATTTCCTATTTTTCTTCAATTTACCATAATACCCATACTACACTCTTTCTTTATTTGGCAAAAGAATATGGGATGAAATATTTTGTTTTATTACATAGGCAAAAGCGAGAGAGAACCTTTGTTGGGAGTTGGAGTGGAACAAGATCATACCACATCATCTTGTTATCTTTACTTATTTCATATATGAAAGATGAATACAAAAGAAAAAGAGTGAAAAAAACTTATATGATTTCTTTCTGCTATTAGTTGCGCTTTGTACTCACAAAGGAAAAAGTAGAGTTGTCTTTTCGATCGTGTTTGGGGTCTCAAAGTAACCCCTTCATATAGAAAAAGTTCACTAACAAAACATATACAAACTTGCACAACCATACACCAAACTTCTTGTAGTAAAATAGTGAAAACCATCTCATCATGTGCAAAAGACTTCAGTGAATAGTGAAGACTCACATGACATTCATTCTTACGACATTTGTGATCTTTTAAAAGATGGTATGAATCTCACTTTCATCCACCAAAAATTACTCTGACTTTAAACCCCCTAAGTCGAGTTTGCGAGTCTCACAATTATCCTCTACTCTTAATGTATTTTTTGCCCAAAGTAACGTGACACGTGAGCGACCGTTTTTTTTCTTCTTTAAACTCGATGTTAGAAAATGATTCATACAACACTAGCTAACAGACAATTTAAACTAGGGGTTTTTGAACTTTAATCATTCAAGAAGATTAAAATTTTAAAAAAAACCTGGTGTTAGATTGAATATTGATTTTAGTCCCTAATGTGTCCTTAATTCAAAATAATTAATGTGCATTTTATTTA
>JADOBS010300041.1:0-10311 GCA_015708375.1 Cydonia oblonga | reverse complement strand
ATATATATATATATATATATATGAATTATATTCTATCCCACAATATCAATATAATTTCTATGCATGGCATTTTAAAACATACTTTCCTTTAAATTCGATTTCTAGGAAAATCAATAAGTGTATAGGCATATACAAAAAACAAAAGCCCACTCACTGGTAAGTTGAAGGGTCGTAAACCCCAAGCCTTGATTGATGGAGCTCGTCCTCAGGATAGGTTTCACCTATATGCGAAATAACTAAAAATGCGTTATTTAAAGCACATAACCAAAACTAGGTAATAACTTCTCATACATTGCTCAATTTTGGCATTTGAATATACCAACGTGATCGACACAACTCCATGAACATCACCATATTTTTAGAATTATTTTTGGACGTCTCACGCGCCCCCACGCACGGCCACTTGACAGGCACACTGACGGTGCCAATCAACGGCGTCAGGAATATTCCTCAAAATATTCCATTAAAATCCAACGGTAACAGTTAAATGTGACTGACGGCGTCAGAATATTTTGTCAGAATTGACGAAATATTCCTTCACCGTCAACCTTCAGCTCCGGCGACCGTCGCCGTCGCCGGAAACTGGGAAAAACTTCAAACTCACTAATCTCACTCACTTCTCAACCATTTTGCATGAAATTTACACCAATGGAAAGCTGGAGATGAAAGGAACAATGTTATACTTGTTTTAGGACCTAAAACTTACGGGATCTCGCCGTGAAAATTCGACAAAACCGGCCAATTTCGAAACTAGCTATCCCGACGTCCAAATTCTTCCAACGAACCACTCCGAGCTTCCTTAGGACCTCCCAAAACTCCCTGTGAGCTTGAAATTCCCTAAAAATCAACATTTTACGTAAGCATGAATAATACCTCAAATCGGAGCTAGGATTTTCACGGGTTTTTTAGGGTTTCCTTACCTGAAAATGGTACCTTTGAACTCGTATCAACCTCAGAAATGCAATGGAGTCCTTAAAACCTTCGATTAGTGAAGAAATGGACGAGTTCGAGATCGTCCGTACACTTTGTACGGAATTTGCAGAAAGTCGAGGGAGGGAGGAGAGAGAAAGAGCACGGGAGTTAGAGAGGAAAGTGTTTGTGTGGGTGTTGTCCTTACTTGGTCCCTATCCACACAAACCAAAATTATTTAATTTACTTAGGTCCAAACTTAGTTAAAAAAAAAAACTTGAACTTATGCTATACCACAAACACATACCTCTGCCCACGTTTAAGGGCAAATTCGTCACTTTACATCAACGACACATAAGCCTCGGGATGGGCTATGACAATTACTCTCTTCTTAAAGCACAACAAAATAAATAAAAAAAACAAAAAAAAAACTTGTTTCCTTTCCAAATTCCAATTGGGGTGGGAATGAAAAATTCTGGGTTTTCATTCTTTGCTTTTCCCCTTTTGTTTTCTTGTTCATATGCATTTTCCATTTTTGCCACATATGTTGGAGATTCTCTTACTTTGTCACACATTTTTACTTTCTGGATTTGTTCTAGTTTTTTTTTTTTTAATTATTTATTTCAATTACAGGTTAATGCCTTTTTGTATTGTCATAAACTCATTAAAAAACAAATTTAGTGAAACTTACTTCGGCTTCAATTCTAACTTAACACCTACGGATTCCAAAGGAAAACTCATTAAAAAACAAATTTACCCTAACCTAATGAAAATGAATTCCAGGAATTCTCATAGGAAAACATGAAACAAATTGCACCCTAACCTAATGCAAATTCAACTAAAAAAATCACAGAGCTATGATTCAATTGTACGATGTCGACAATCAAGATGACCCACATAAAATTATCTTTTACCTCTTCGACAGAAGCATAATCATCTACTTCTTCAATAAAAACGTCATCTTCAAAGTTCATTCTTTTTGCTTTCTTTGAATGAAAGGAGATGAGAATGATGAGTTAGGGTTTAAGGGAGACAAATTTTCTAAACATAGCGTGAGAGTTATCACGCCCAAACTTTTCTTTTTTCTTTTTCTTTTTTAATTTTTTTAAAATTTTTTTTTTATAAAAAAAAAAAAAAGTAATGCAAAAGAGGGTAACTAAGGTCCTTATTAGTTATTTTACAAATGAACAAATTTGTAATTAAAAAATTCATAAAAAGGTGGGTGGGAAGATAAGACATTGGGGTGAGAATAACACTTCTCATTCAGTGAATCCCGTTCTACTTCCACAACCGTACAACCTCCAAACCCGAACCCTCCTGCAGGCAATCATCTAAGATAGATTTTTTAATGTGTCGAAAACACGGCTAGATACATTTTTATAATAAAAATATTTAAATACTTGAAAAAAAAAACAATTTCAACTACTTGTATTATGACACTTAATGTGATGCGTCATGTTCCCGACATATTGCAAAATCTTTTATCATTTCATCATTCCTGTTATCTTCAACGTGCATCCCATCCACGTGGCGGCAAGCAATTCGAGGAAAGTTAGGTGCGGCCCAGATCTACGTAACGGCGCCGTCAAAACGCCCGTTTTCAGATTCCCCGTCACTTTTAACGGAGTCTAGACCACGTTTGGCCAACCCGCACTTATAAACCAAATCAATCACAGCCGTCCAACGGACTCGTCATCACCACCATCATTATCATCGTCATCGCGCTCTCTCTCTCCTATCTCTCCTCTCCTCTCTCTCTCTCTCTCTCTCTCTCTCTCTCTAGAAACGAGGTCCAGAGAGAGACGGCGATGAGGAAGTGAAGCAACAGTACGAAGAGCTTGCAGAAGAGGAATTTACGACGATGGAGGTGACTCGAGCTGCCACGTCAGCGACGGCGGCGAGGAAGAGAAAGGCCGGCAGCGCGGACGGAGAATCAGTCGAATTGCCGTCGTCGTATGACGTGGCTCAGCACAAAAGGCCGAGCAGAAACGTCGTCGTGGTTAGCAGCGCGCCGAAAATCAAGACGGAGGCGGAGAGCGTACGGACTTCCAACGACGACGTTTGGACGTCGGATCACGCGGAGAGCTCCTGCTGCTCGAGTAACGGCTCGAGCGAGCTGGTAAATTCAAAATTAATTAGTGAAATAAATTCGGCAATAAATTCAATTCTCTTGTAACTCTTTGAATTTTTCAGTTTCGTCGCGCTTAAATTAACTGGAATTTTAATTAATTATTTTTTGCAGGAGGATGAGAGTGACCAGGTCGAATCGTGGACGTATAATTCCAGCAGAGACGAAAGGTTTTATTCACACACACACACACATATATATAAATATGCATATAATATTACAATTCGTCGAACCTTTATTACTGTATTTTTTTCATCCTATCTTAAATTTCAAAATTCGAAAGTTTAATTTTGTTTCAAAATTCGAATTTGTTTCACTCACGTAGGCGAAGTGTATATAAATTTGCCCACTCTGTCTAAATTATTTGTTTCTCAATTCACTTCTCTCGCTTTTGCGTGCGTTTTTTTGCTTTCGCGGCAGGAGAGAGATGACAGCGCGGACGAGCGAAGTTGGAGCGGAAGCAGAATCGACGGCGAGGCTTAAAGAGGAGTCTCAACGACGATCACTGACGGTAGTGAACGCGTCGGAGCTCGAAGAATTCTTCGCTGCCGTGGAAAAGGAAAGCCAGCAAAAATTTAAGGAGAAGTAAGTGAACTCATTTAAAAAAAAAAAAAAATTAATTTTATCGCTCGTTCGAATTTAGGTTTTACGTTCTCATTGTCCGAGCATGAAATTCTAAATTGGTGATAAATTTTCAGGTATAATTTTGATGTTTCTAAGGACGAGCCGCTCGAAGGACGTTACGAGTGGGTTCGATTAAAGCCATGAAACACGAGCGAGCGGTCGAAGGGAATCGAAAAGGATCGATAATTCTCATGCATAATCTGTTGCTATTATTAATTTTTGTTTTATAATTAGGTTCTACTAATTACGTTCAGTTCTTCGCTAGTTTTATTGTTTTTCTTCTTTCAATCATGTACAGCTAAGCTTAGCACTGTAAGTTAGTTTAGAAGAAGAAGCAGTTTGTTTTGTTTTTGTGTACGATCTGAAGTATAGAAGAGAACAAACGACTGTTGGAATAACAAAAGCTTCTAGAATTCTGATCTCCCTTCATCTTCTGGTGTCTCGTTCTCTCTACCTATCTAGACTCCTACTCTTCATTCTTTTGCAGTACTCTTCTCTCTCGTACCTGAGAAATTATTGTGTAATACTGAATCACAGTTACTTGGTATGTATAACCAATTGTGATGTAGTACAGTAATATGATATTAGTTAGTATTGATTATATCTCGTAATTATGTTTCAGTACAGAAAAACTATTGTGTGATACTGAATCATATTCACATGGTAAGTAAAAAATCAATCCCTATATTGTCTTGTATTGCAGTAGTAGCTAATATTGTTATATCCCGTAATTAATTATCTTTTAGTACCATCATACTAACTCAATACTACAATAGTATTTGTTATATCACGAATATGTGTTCCAGGATAATAATACTAACTTTCCAGGCCTGTAGTGTTCCAACAATACATGCAAATGCAGTCAATAATTTTCGTGCATTTTAGCGTTTTTTTATTACTGTTTGAGTAATGTTAGGTAGACCACATATTTATACCATTTTGGTATACCATCACATGCGGCAAGTAATGCATACAGTCAACATCTAATCAAATAAATTTATTAATTGACATGACATGTACATATCACTTGCCACATCATACGGTAGACAAATGTGGTACAAAATGTGAACTTCCCAGCATTTTTTCTTATTGAAAAGGAAATAAAAATTCTCTAAATTAAGGGTTAGTTTGGCATTCTTATGCTTTAAAAAAATGTTCTTTCTACGTTGTGAGAATAAACAATTGTAAAATAAAGTTGTTGAGTGGGTTTGACAAACTTTTTTTTTTGTTTTGTAAAAGTGATTTTAACAAAAAAAAAAATAGTGTCGGAGTGTTTGGTAAACTTTTATATAAATTGATGAGAATATATTAAATGACTAAAAATATATGATTTTTAATATAATATAATAATTATTAGAAACAATAACGTAGAGGGCAAAAATTGTAATTTTGCAAAATATATGGAGATTTACTTGTTATTTATAAATTTCATTAAAAGAGCATCGATTACTATGATTTAATAATAAAAGCACTTTTTTAGATCATACTTCTACTTTTCTATGCTTTTCTATGATCATTGACAACAATTTTTTAAAAATTACATTTTTTTTTGTTCTAAACTTTTTAATAAATTTTTTTAAAGCATCAGAATCCCAAACCGACCTAAAAATAATGGGAGTTTTAACGAAAAATCTGCGGTACTATTCACTTTAACGAAAAAATCACATTTTTACACTAAAAAATCAAACCTGATACTATTCACTTTACCATTTATTTTGTCCTTATCGTTAAAACTCAAAGTTTTCAAATCATTTTAATTAGTTTTTCTAAAAATAATTTGCTTTTATGTTTACCTAATTTTCTGGTAATTTGGAAGCCTCCTCTTGGTCGAGTTGTGATCAAAGTTGATGGTGATTAGTGTAGCCTGAAACATCCGGCCACGTGTTCGAAGTCCGGAAGGTTATCTAATCCCCTCCATCAATCATCACCAACCATTGTCCCATCTGCGTGGCCAAATCTTCCTTTTACAAATCCCGAGTGAAAAAAAAAAATGAAAATGCATGGAATCGGAAAGAGAGAATATTTACCATTACTAGCTATTATTATAGCTCCACTGTTGTACGGAGATCGAAAACTGATTTGGGTAAAGTCAATTACGAGATGTATTGTCTGTCCTCCTTTTTTCATACTTTCTTCGTGTTTTTTTATTTTGTACGGTTATATTAATTTTTTATAAAAATAATAGGATAAAAAATAAATGTTAACGTGATTTAATCGTGATTCTATAAAACAAGAGAACATAAACAGAGTATGGGAATGAGAGGACAGCCAATCCATCTCCAGTCAAATAAAGGCAACTAAACAATAAGACAAATTCACTTGAGTTTCTTGTGCTACTCTCTACTTGTTTGTACGTGTACTACAAAACAGTTAAAGAGACAGAGAAGGCAAAATATGAAAGGATTGTAGAGAAGTGATCAGAGGCTTTTAATTTAACTCATGCTTCATCTGTACTTTCAAAGGGAAGGTATATTTTTTGTTCGAGATTTCGTAGTCCAATGAGCAGTCTATTCTTGTCCATATTGTTTGAATTCAATCACATTTGCGGTTTGACAGATGTTGAATTTTACTGCATAGGTAATTAGAAGCTTAACTATTAAATATAAGTTGTTAACGAGAACGCGATGTGATAGGAGTATATTTTTGCTAACCATCCTTAAGTTGGTGATACTTAACACGTTCTTATTTATCATCGTTAGATGAGTTTAAATTTTGAAATTTGTGTAGTGTATGGTCACAAATTTTAAAACTTAAACTCATCCGACGGTAATAAGTAGGGTGCTGAACATTACCACCACTTGAGAGTGGTGAGCAAAAAAGCACCCATCTGATACCATGTCAAGATTTTAGAATCTGCTTAATCACTCTGATATTGTCTTAACTTAACCACTTGCATAGTTCAAGATCTGATGAAATTTATCACGAAAAACCTTTGTGTAATTAAAAGTGAACCATTCAAGTTAAATCTATAATTATTATGTCAAGATTCCAACATGGGATTAAATTGTTCAACATTTTTTTACTGCATTTGTCTTGATCATTTATGATATTTTGGAAATTTGTTGCACGGTAGAGTGAACAAGAAAATAAAAAGACAAAAGAGGTGGGTGTTAAGAAGATTCTGATTCTCTTGACTGTTATAAGTTTACACGAGAATACAAGAAATTATTTTCATTAACCGTTAATATTTCTTGATACCTCAAGCATCTACAACCTTTTAACTGTTAATAAAGTTCCTAGCTACTTCAAGGATCGATTAGCAATGTTTATATTTGTTTAGATATTAAAAAAAAAGTTTGGGGGGGTTATAGAGGTAGATTGTCAAAAGAAAGACTTAAGAGATGAGTAAACTTTTGAAAGTTATAGAGATCTTACTTATAATTAAATGTGTGAAATGTGGGGATAGAAAGGTGCAGACCGATTAACAATTCAAATATATAACGCAACGTGACAAAGAGAGTGTATCAAATGATAACCCCATTGCATAAACAACTAGCCTCTTAGCCCTTGGTTTATGAAAGTAAAAACAAGAAACGAATTTATGAAGAAAAAAAAGGTCGAAAATTTTTGGCATAAAAAGACGAGGCATCCCAACGAAGCCGTGAAATGGTCTCGAGTCACTGTTCTCTTTGAAATAGCAGTCATGGGCCTAAATAGACACCGAAGCCCATTTTCAAAACTTATATTTTGCTAATCATATTTGTGCATCAATTTGATCTTTGATCCATTATTTCATCTAATCAACGTCAATATCAATTAAAATGTTATAAAGCGAGTGAACTGGCATGATCAACGTCATTATCATATTTGTGATACATACATATTTTACATGGTTGGAGATTTAATCGTAATGAGCACGCCATAAAAATATGGTACCGGATATAAAACTTTCACTTACAAGTAAAGAGCACTACTACTAGATCATTATACTAATAAATAATATTTGTAACCCAATAAAATTCTAGAAAATATTTCAAAAGAAGCCAATTCTACTTGCCACACCAGTGTAGATCACAAAAATACAAGGTAGAATTTGCCTCTCTAGTTAACCCAAAAAAAAAAACCGAGAAAAACCCTTAATCTGTAGGATAATTCTTTTTCTAGATGGGCCTTGTTTGTTGAGATTCTTCTCAGTTCTCATAAGTCATAAGAGCTTTCGATGAGTTGGTTGTGAGTGATAGATCTTGGGCGACCAAAAGAAAATGAATTTGACTATGGGCCTAGTTTTCCATTAATGGCCTTAATACCTATCAATTGTTGCAATACATTATGACTGGCTTGATAACAATTTCGTTTCTTTTTTGTTATTTTTTTATCATTAGATATAAGGAAGTTAGGCCTTATTTGGCAACTTGAACTGTACTGATTATTTCTGTCGAATATGATAAATAGCAACTGGATAATACTGACTAAATTAGTCGGGCGTTTGGTGTTGTGTCTGAGTAATGACTGTATTATTTATATTGTGTTTGGTACTGAACCGGATAAGAAAAGGGAAGAAAATTTTTTTTTTGACAAATCTTTGTTTGTGTGTTGAACTTTTTTCATATTTATACCTATTGAAAATTTGAAAACCACACAAAATTTCAAATAACAAGGAAAAATAGTAAATTCCATGCATCATATTCAAAATATTTCCCAATAAACTGAGCTGCAAAAAAGGGCCAAATTCTAGCCATTAAACTAAGCTGCTAAAAGGGTCAAATTCTAGCAGCTGACTACGTGCAATGTCGGTGGAGAAGTGGAAATCTTGGGAGGAGGTGGAGGAGCAGAAGGAGGTCTTGGGCGGAGAGGGATTGAGATCCAAGACGAAACGCGGAAGAGTCTGCGGTGGAGGAAGAGGAGGCAAGACCATTGCGGGGGAATGGGATGGAGTCTTAGGGAAGTGGAGTTGGTCAGGAGAGTAGGACGGAGTCATGTTGCACAAAGAACCGCCACAATGAGAGACAGAGAGAGAATGCTCAAATTCGTCGTTGGGGGTGGTCGCAGACGGAGGGTTGTAGGCGTTGGAGATGCAGCAACGGAGAAAAGGGAGGGAGATCCTGCGATAGCCAGAAGAAGATGCAGGGAGAGAAGAGTCTTGTTCTGGGTGGTTGGATGGAACTTAGTGGTGGTGGTGGGTTCATGGTGGCCGGCGGAGGAATTGGGTTTTGGGATTTGTGGGAAGGAGGGGGAAGAACATAGGGAGGGGAAATGAAGAAGAACAGAAGGAGGGGAACCTGGGAAGAAGAAGAAAAAAATGAGAAAATGAACTGGGATTCAAACAAAGAAGAAGAAGGTGTGAGAAGACTAACCTGGAGCAAAGAGAGCGACTGCGTCTGGAGAGGAAGGAGAGAGCGCCCGACTAAATTGTACCGTGGGTTTGGGCCCAGATTGCTTAATCTAATGGCTGTTTAATACAAACGGACATCAAACACCGTACTCCGTATTATTAGTGCTATCTGATGTCTTATACGGTGTGCCAAACAAGACCTTATATGCACTAAAAGAGGGATGAATAAGTTTGACAAAAAGAAAAATAAGGAGGGATGAAGAAGAGTGGTTGGAGACAGGGAGAGAAATAAGAAAGAATAAACGAAAACAAAATTTTAAAAGTGAAAATAATTTAAAATAGTTTTTGGTTTTGATTTTCATTTTATGTTCTTTTCCTGTACTTTTCTTCTGCACTTCCCCCACCATTCTTTATCCACTCTTTTTCACGCCTCATTTTTCCTATGTATTGTGTTCTATCATTAACTTAAAAAGTAAAAGTTAAAAACAAAAAAATGAAATGGTTATCAAACAGATCCTTAGTATTAAAACAATATTCAAATTAAGATTAAGGAGTCATTCCTCTCTTTAAAAACAAAACTTAGTTTAACATATATGCATACAGTTCTCCTTTTATTATTCTTGTAAGTCACTTTAGTATATATGTCGGTCCAACGTCTCTGATATGCAGCTAAGGAAGAAAGAACACACTTTATTAAGTTGATTTTGTGTAAAAGGGAGAGGTTATTTTTTATCACTTTTATGTAATTATGTTAGCATTTCATATCCCCCGATCTCCATATGCTGTTGCTAAAATGTGAGCTTTTGCATAAATAGATAGCACACAATGCATAACATTTTACTATTTTATAAAATTGTGGTCCTACACTAAACTTACCATGCACTATGCTTTCATGTCCTTGTTGCTTCACCTTGTTGGTCATATCCTAGCTATATGATATAGCTTCTAATCATGGTGTACATGATGTATTCAATAGTTTAACATCATACACCAATGTACATGTTGTATCGATACTTGAGCAGCTGGAAAGATTCAGATTGTCAAAAACACAACCATGCAAATCCAACTGTATACCACGCTGATGCATGCCGTATACCCGTGCATTGCAGAAATTTCGTATAACATGACATATTATGTGTTGGATACACAATGTAGGCCATAAATTCAAAGATAATAATCTATTGTAACAATGTTTTATATTTATATTGTAGATGTCGACCCTTCCAATCATTATGAAGCAAAACTCCTCCAGTGTTTGATTATTTATATGCCAATAAAAATGTAAACTAGTGATCTGACCAATGATCTAAAATGCATGCCCTTGAGAAATTATAATCAGTCCAATGTGAAGGGGGGGGGGGGGGGGGGGGGGGGGGGG